>PDHQ01000104.1:0-100423 GCA_003339415.1 Ophiocordyceps camponoti-saundersi (nom. inval.)
TATAAAAATATAAAAAAAATAAAAAAATATATCTATACTCTTAAGCTATAAGCTATAATTTTCTTATAATTATAAAGCTATTATTAGCTATTCTTTTAAATTTTTTATTTAAATAAAAGAAATTTTAAGAAATTAATAGTAAAAAAAAAATAAATTAATAGTTATAATTTTAAGAAAAAAATCTTATAAGAAAGCTTAGAAAATCTATTACTTAAAAAGATTTAATTTATCTTTTTAACGCTAATATTAAAAAAGTTATATTTAGAAAAAATAAAAATTTTATCCGTATTTAAGTTTACTATATTAAAAAAAAACTTTATAAGGAAAAAAAAGTAAAAAATAGAAAATAATTTATAACTAAGGCTATAATAAGCTTACTAAGCTAAAAAAAAGATATTATATAAAAGAGACCTTTTTCTTTCTTAGTAAATTTTTAAACTATTTATTTATCTCTAATTAAGTATTAAAAATAAATATTAGTTTTTTTAATACTTAATATAGGGTAATAAGTATAATATTTATTATCTTTTTTAATAATTTATTTAAAAATAGAAAAAAAATATAATCTTATATTAAATAATATTATAAGTAATATAATCTTTAAGTATTATTAATATATAACTATTATATACTTATAATAAATTCTTAAAATACCTATTTTATTTTTATTAATATTTTTATAATAATTATAAAAAATAGGTAAAATTATAAAGAAAGTAATTTTAAGCTATAATAAGATCTATCTATTTTTTAAAATTATTTTATATTATTATATAATTTATTAACGTTTTTTTCTTCTTAATATTTTTTAAAAATATATTTTAAAAAAGTATTATCTTTAACCTTTTATTAAAAAAGAAGTAAAATAGCTAAAAATATAAAAAAAATACTATTTAAAAGCGCCTTTTACTAAGCTTTTTTTAAAAATAAAAAAAAAATAATTAACGCTAGTAACTAATTTTTTAGTCTTTAGTTAGTTACTAACTAACTAAAGACTAAAACTAACGGACTAAAATTAGTTACTATAAGGACTTTAGTTAGTTAGGACTAAATTTAGTCCTTAAAAATAGGGACTTTAGTTAGTTAGTCCTAACTAATTAAAAAAAAACTAAAAAGTTACTAACTAATTTTAAACCCTATTATAAACTTAAAAGATATTAAATTTAATAAGCTAGCTATAAAAGTTATAGATAGATTACGTATTTTTATTTATAACTTTATTATCTTAAATATAAATATCTCTAAAGTAATTAAAGAAATCTAAGCGATCGTTAAGCTTAAAAATAATAATATAGTTAATAACTTACCCTTTCTATTAGGTATACCTTAGCTTTTTAATATTAACGCTATTATCTATATTAAGACCGGTATTTTAATAATTAAAGATTATAATTAAGGTAATATACTAGTAGCTTTATAAGGCTTATAAATAGTTATATCGCTAAGATAAAAGTTAGTCTTAGCGCCTAACTATAATAAAGTTATAAAATAACTATATACGAAGAATAACTATAAGGTTACGTAAGTATTATAAAGCTATTATAATATAATACTAAAACTAATTAGAAGATATATAATATATTTCTAGTTAAGATAGAATAGTTAAATATAAAAAGTAAGTTCTTAAACTACGCTAAAGTTTTAGATAAGACTTTAAAAATTATAATTTATATTATAAGGAGTTTACCCTTAAGTTATAATCCCCTTATATATAATTTATAATAATTTCTAATATTATAATTCGGTAAGAATTAGCTTTACTTTTAATATAACTCTTAAAGTAAACTTTTATAAACTATATTTATATACTTTTCTTTCTTTTTTCTAACTTAATTATCGCTATCTTTTTTCTTTAATATATCTTATATAAGCTTCCCTTATAACTTTAATTCTTCTTTAAAAGATATTTACTTTTAGCTTAGATTTACTTTTTTTAACTTAGTACTAACTCCTATACGCTTTATTATACCTTATATAACTCGCTCTTAAAACTAACCTCCGTAAGTAGAAAACCGTTCCTTAGATATCTCCTCTACTCCCCCTTCGGACTATCTAGCTTAAACTAATATAGCCCCCCTTACTAAAACTCTAAAGGCCGCTTAACGTAATCTTACTTCTTAGGAAAAAATATTTTAGAATTTTATTATTAATTTTCTCTAAAAATAAGGAATTAATAATTTTTAGGATATTCTAATTTTTAAAAGAAACCCCGCTAACTTAGCTATAAGTTTTTAGCGTAAGCGCTACTTATTAATATCGGACTTTAATTAAAATAAAGATATTAAATTTTCGAATATTATTAAATTAAAAAAGTAATTTATAATTCGTAAATATTAAAATTAGCTTAAGGACCTTAAAGACTCTTTTCTTATAATACTTAAAAGGTATTATAAAGATAAAAATAAGATTTTTAAAGCTTTAGATAATATATACTTAAACTTTTATACTTATTAGAGGTTTTATAAATATAGCTTATTTACTAAAAAATAAGCGTAACTTATAAGTAATTAGCTTACTTTTAAAAAATAATTTTATAACTTTTTAAAAAATTTTAAAAATCGAATTATAACTATAGCTATTATATTTTAAAATACTAAGTAATAAGATAATTAAATACTTTATAATTTTTATATTTATCTAAAAAGTTTAAAAGATATTTTAACGCTTATTTTTTTAAAAAACTTACCTTAAATTACTTCTCCTAATTACTTTTTTAGCTATAAGCTAAAATTTTTAAATAATATTAGCTAAATACTCTTAATTATTAGGAAATAGTCTCCCTAGCCTAATAGATTTAAGATTCTAGCTTAAGTAAATTTTACTAATATTATTATAATAATTTTACGAAATAATAATAGACTAATTTTAATTTAGGTTATTATTATAATAATAGTTTCTTAAAGCCTTATAATAGAAATAGTAGTTTTAACCGCCCTAAGGAAAATAAAGATAAAAAGAACCTATTTAATAAAAAATTAGATACTCTAACTTACTCTTATTATAAAAAGAAAAGCTATAAGGAATCTAATTATTAATTAAAATACTTAAAGAAAGCTAAGGCCGCGAAAACTAAATAAACCTAAGCTAGCTTATTAAAAAAAAGTTTAAAAAACTTAAAAATATCGATATAAAAGTCTCTTTACTAATATTCTTAATAAAAGGAATTTTTAAGATTTTTAATATACTCTAAATAGGACTTACCTCTTTTCTAATATTTATTAAATTTAATATTTATAGCGAAATCGATTTTATTAACCTTTCCTTTATAAAAGAATATATATTACTACTTTTAGATAATAACTCTTCTTTTTTTATAAAAAGTATCGGTAAATACGCCTTAGTTAATAAACTTTAGGAGGTATCGGTTACCTTTTATAATATAAATAAGATAAAAAAAACGCTAGTTTATTACTATTTCGGCGTCCTTAGTATAGTAGTAAATAATAACCTTATTATTTTAAGAATACTTACTTTAGTAGCTAAATAAATTTACTTATCCCTTAATATTTATAAATAATAGTATAAATTATCTTAACTATTATAAGCTTACCTCCTTAACGCTAAGGAATTTATCTAAAAGGCTAAATAATATCTATATATTTTCTAAGTTATATTAAACTTAATTTTTTTATATTTATAAATAAAGAAAACTTTAAGCTATTACTAATATTAGAAGTTAAAATCCCCCTAACTTTTACTAAATTCGAAAATATATTCTTAAAGTTTAAGGCCTTAATTCTTCCTAATAAGAAAAATACTATTTACGCTATTAATCTAGTTAATAACGCTACGCCTCCTTAAGGTCCTATTTACCTTTTTTTTTAAATTAAACTTAAAGTATTTTAAGAATACCTTAATAACGCTCTAAGTAAAGGTTAGATATAAGAATCTTAAAGCCCGAGTAGCGCCCTTATCTTCTTTATCCTTAAGAAAAATAAGAAACTATAACTTTACGTAGATTACCGGGGTTTTAATAAAGTAATAATTAAGAATTATTACCCTCTCTTACTTATTTTAGAAATTATAAACTAAGTTTAAGGCGCTACGATTTTCTTAAAAATTAACCTCTAGCACGCTTATTATTATATTTATATTAAAAAAAGCGATAAGTAAAAAACTACCTTCTACTTATAATACGGTTATTTTAAATATCTTATCGTTTCTTTTAGCTTAATAAACGCCCTAGTAATTTTCTAATATTATATTAATTAAGTACTTAAAACCCTAATAGATATTATTTATATTATCTATTTAGATAATATATTAATTTACTTTAAGATAAAGGAGGATTATACTTAATATTTTCGTAATATCTTAGCGAAACTCTAAGAAGCTAATTTATATATAAATATTACTAAATACGTTTTCTATTAAAAAATAATTAAGTTTCTTAGATATATTATCGGTATATATAATATCTCTATAAACTTAAAAAAGATATAAGTAATAGCTAACTAAGAAAAACTAGGCTTTTTTTATAACTTTTAAATCTTTTTAAGCTTCTATAACTATTACTAGCGTTTTATTCCTCGATATTCTAATATTATTACTCCCCTAATTAATATACTTAAAGGGAGCGAAAATAGGAAGAAATTAAGCCGATATAAGCTTAACGCCCTCTAATAATCCGCCTTTTTAAAACTTAAAAAAATATTTACTAAAGCCCCCTTATTAGTATATTTTAATCTTAAAAGGTAAATAAAAATTAAGATTAATATATTAGACTTTATTATAGCTAATATCTTTTTATAACGTAATAATTAAGGGTAATACCTTATTATTACCTACTAATTATAGAAATTTAATAGCCTTAAAATACGCTATATAGTAGCTAAAAAGGAATTCTTTACTATTATTAAATTATTTAAATATTAGCGCTATTACGTAGAAAGATTAACGTTCTTAATTAAAGTAATTTTAGATTATTTAAACTTACGGTTAATTATAATATAATTAGACTTAAACTGCCGTTAATAATATTAAGTAATTTACTTATCGCCCTTCGATTTTTATATTTTTTATAAACTAAGCTATAATAATCTTACTAATAGCCTTTTAAGAAAATTATAATATATACTTAAAGCGGGCCTAATAGTAAAAAAATTAGATATTTTACGTAAGAAAATAGTTAATAATATATTACGTATTAAGTATATTATAGCGTTAGACTAAATTAATTATTAAAACCCTTACCTTAAAGTAACTATATACTTTTTATACTAGGTTTTAATAACCTTAGGCTTAACTTAACGCCTTAAGGGCTAGACTTTAAAAAAAGTAATAGTATAAGAATAGCCTTTAAAGCCTAATATATTAACTCCCCTCCTTACTTTATTATAGCAAAGTTAAGATAAAAATCTCTAGTTATAACGCCGAAAAGCTACTAAGCTTAATAAGACTTAATAGGGAAAATAAAGTTTATATATAATTAACTTTAATAGTTTTATCTATTAGAAGGACTATATAGTAATATTATAAGAAGCGGCGTTAAAGTATAAATTATTATTATTATATTATAATAACTTACTAGCGGGTTATTTTAATATAAAACGCACCTAAGACCTCCTTGCTAGGAAATTTTACTAGGAGGTAATATATAAAAATATTAAATTTTATATTAAGTCCTATTAAATTTACTAAGAGGTTACTCCCCGAAAATATTACCTATATAGTAAATTAAATTTATTACCGATTCTATTATAATTATAAGCTAAACTATTTTTAGATTTTACTATTAGTTTATTAAAGTTTATATAGCTAGATAAATAAGTTAATAGTATCCTTATAATCGTTAATTAATTTATAAAGTTTTCGCTTTTACTTTTAGTTTTAGATATAATTAAGGTAAGGGACCTAGCTAAGCTTTTTTATTAGGAGGTAGAATTTCGCTATAATCCTTTATAAGGTATTATATCCGATAAGGGTAGCTTATTTATTAGTTATTTCTAGTTAGACCTTTATTTACTATCTAAAATTAAAAGATAGTTATTAACTACGTTTTACCCCTAAACTAATAAGTAAATAGAATAGATAAACTAAGTAATATAATACTACCTCTATTATTTTATAGATAATAAATATATATTATAGCCTTAACTATTACTAGTTACTTAATTTATAATTAATAATATAAAGTATTTAATAATAGGAATCTTACTTAATAAGGTATTTTATAATTATTACTTAGAATTTTATATTTCCGTAAATACTCTTTTAAAAGTAAACCTTAAAGCTAAAGCTAAGATTAATAAAATAGTAAATTTACGCTAATACTTAGTAAATTATTAGAAATACGCTATTAAAAGATAAGCGAAATATTATAATAAAAACTATATACTTTTAGTACTTAAGATAAGTAATTTAATAAGCCTCTTAACTAAGAATATTAAATTTAAAAGCGAGAAAAAGAAACTCTTACCTTATTACGTAGGATTATTTCGCGTTTTTTAGAAAATCGGCTCCTAAGCGTACCGCCTTATATTACCTACGAAATATACTTATTTTTATAATATTTTTTATATCTCCCTTTTTAAACTTTAGCACTTTTAAAATCTTTAAGACTTATTTACCTCTCTTCTTATATTAGATTTTAAAGAGGATAATAAGAAATAGGAAATCTAAGAAGTTAAGAGCTAAAAAATACTAAATAGTAAGGTTTATTTCCTAGTTAAATAAAAAAGATAGCTATTAGAGTATAGCTAATAAGTCGATATCGATAATATAGCAAATATATTATAACTTATTAACGAATTTTAAAAAATAATAAAGAAATATAAGAAAATATAATTCTTATAACTTTATATACTTACTTTATTTATTTATTTACGTACTTATTACCTTATTTACTTTTATATTTACTCTTATCGCGCCTTTTTATTCTATTTAAACTAATAAACTTATCGAATATCCTTATTTTTTTTATCTTTATTATAAGCGCGTTTCGTCCCTAACTCCTAACTTATCGGTAACTTTTTCTTAATCCGTATTACCCGCGCCGTCTCCTTTTACGCCGCCTTTTTTACCTTCGTAGCGCGCTTTATTTTCTTTACCGTAATATACTTATAAGCGTTAATCTCGCTATATAAAGTATATATATCGAAGCGTTTATAAATCGACGCTTTTTATAGCTTAAACTCCTTATTTATAAGGCTACGTAAAACTCTCTCTATCTATTAACGCGTATAAGCTAGCGCTACCTCCTATTTAATATATCTTTTATTTTTTAGAAGAAGGCGGAGTAATAATAATAACTTTTAGTATATTATTATAAGTTCTCCTTCTCTTATTAGATAAAAATATCCCTTTTTGTCTAAAACGGACATTAGCGGTTTTAAGCTTTTACCTAAGGTAGTTATTTTAAAAGTATAATAGTTAGTAGTTAGTAGCGCCTATTACTACTATATTAAACCCTAATATTACCCCTAAGCTTCGACGGAGACTTTATTTATTCTTATAAGCTTATATTCTTAAATATAAGCGGTTAATACCGCTACGAATAACTCTGCTAAGTGCTAAGTAATCTAAGCTATATTAAGTTATCCTTATTTAAATAAAGCTAACTTATTCTTCTTAGTTACGTAACTAGCCTTATAATATATTAAGGGACTAGTTAAAAGGGTGCTTATTTACTAAGCTATATATAATAATAATTATATATAATAAGCTTCTAAGGAAGCCGCACTCTAGTATGCTAAATAGTTATATATACCGCTTTTTCCTTTAGAGCTTATTTGCCTCCCTATTTAACTATCCTTTCCGTTCCGTTCCTTCTAATTTTTCCGCTATAAGCTTCTAAGCCAGATAGCGGTAGCCTTATTATTTAATCGTAAGGCTAATCTATAAGTTTAATATTTAAGTTAATAACCCGAATATAATATAAGGGCTAAACCTTAATATAAGGTCCCTCCCTTTACCCGTAAGCGCGGGATCCGTTATATAGTATATAGTAAAGTTAGGTAAAAAATTTTCTACTAAGTTACCTAGTCCGCCCCACTTTTTTATAGCTTTTATAATACTTACTTATTAAATTCTTTATTCCTTCCTTTCTTCCTTTTATAGCCTTATCGTTATTATTATTAATATTACTATTATTACTATTATTAGTAAAGAAATCCGCTACTTATTTTATAAGTTTAACTATACTAATATTTTCCTACTTATAAGGATATTTTAGCTTAGTAAATATAATAGTTATTTTTAAAACCTCGCCGCTATTACCTTCGCTATTATTAATTCTACTACTATTACTATTACTAATATTATTATTAATAATAATAACGATAATAGCGATAACGATAGCGATAATAATAGCGATAATAATATTATAAGTAATAATAAGGGCCTTAGTTTAGAGGAGGATTTCTTAGCTTTTAATACTTAGTTTAAAGATTATTATAGTTATAAGCTAACTTAAGGGGGTTATCGTTATTTTAAGCCTCCTCCTCCTCTTTTTTCTTTTTTTTCTACTTCTCCTCCTCTTTTATCTCCTAATATAAGTTTTTTTCTCCTTTTACCTAATAGCTTACCGTATAGAACTTATTAATTTTATATTTAAAAGGGCGATTTACTTATTATAAAAAAACGCGCTATTAATATTATTAGGTATTTTTTAGGTTACCGTACGGAGAAGCTCTTAGCTTAAGGCCCCTCGCTAGCTCTCCCCTTCTCCTCCTCCTCCTCTTATTACGGTAAGTTTTTATCTTATATTTAGGAGGGTAATTTATCTATAATAAGCGTTCGCTAATATTAGGTTTTTTATAGCTTACCTCGCGGAAGAAGTCTTAGGCTAAAACTCCCGCCCCCGCCCTTGCCCCCGCTCCCTCTCCTCCTCCTGCCCTTACCGCTAACCCTATTAACGAAGAAGATAATAATAAGGATAAGGATAAAAATAAGGATAGTTATAATAAAAGGGCTTTTCGGAAGCCTCCGTATTTTTATTATATAAAATAAAATTATAAGTATTATAATTAAGCTATAACGCTAAAATATATAAGGAAGTAAAAACCTTATATATTTTATATAAAATATATACTTTTATATTAAACTTATACGCTTACTTTTTAGCTTTTAGTTTTAGCTTATATAGCGTAATATATTACCGCTAAAACTAAGCTATTACTTAAAGTAATAATAAAAGTAAATAATATTTTTTAAGCGTTAATTATTATTACTTAAGCTTTAATAATATTAGCTAAGCTTAAGCTTATATATAGCGATATTTTCTTTATCGTATAGTTAGTTTTCCTAATTTTATAATATTAGACGCGGAAAGCTAATTTCCTTTTTTAGGGAGTATATTAACGCTATCTTCGATATTACCCCCCCTTATAAGCTTTCGGGCTCCGGGGAGTTAGCTAATATTTTAATATTAAAGGAAAAGGTTACTATTTTAAAGTATAATATTATTATTACCGCCGCCGCTATACTTATCGCCGCCGCTACTAAACTAATAACCTTAACGCTATTACGCTACTATTATTACTTAGCTAAGAAGTTATTATTTACGAAGAAGTAGCGCTATTAAATATTATAAAAAGGGGGGGGGGGGGGTATATTTTCCGCGCTTATTAGTATATTTTTTAATATAATCCCGCTACTAGCTATTTTACCGTGCGTTTCCTAATAACTTACTTATTATTATATATAGCTAGTTTATATAAAGCTTTAAAGTAATTAAAAGCGGCGGTGCTTTTAAGTTTTACTTAAGGTTTTTATATTAGGTCTTAATAACTTTTCTATTTAACGAAGACCTCTTATTTTTTACCTTTACTTACTTTTTTCTATTTAGCTAAGATAATCTTTTTAACTTCCTATTCTTCCTCCCCGTTAATTAGTATTATAGAAAGCTATAAATTAGTAACTTCTTATTTAAGTAAGGGGTTTAAAGCTACCCTTTTAAGTAAATTTATATTAAAATAATTATAAGCTTATATTAGTAATTTTATAAGTTTAATAAGGGAAAAGTTAATAACCCGCGCTACCGTAAACTTAGCGTTCTTTTAATTAAGCTTTTTCTTAGATTTTACGCTAAGGAAATTATATAAATTAAGCTAAACTTTATCGCTAACTTTAAAGCGCTTAGCTACTTATTAATTTTTATTAGCTTAGAACTCTTAAGTTTATAAGGATAAAGTATTAGCGGCCTAATATAAGTTTATTACTTATTATAATTATCTTACGAATTTCTTAGCTTAGCTTTTAAGATTCTTTATTAATAATTACGGAGTATTTAAGTTTAATAATACTATTATTAAAGCTTAAAACTTATAAGTTACGAAGAATAGCGTTATTCTTATAGCTAAGTAAACTTTACTATTTAGCGTAAGCTAAGTTATAGGAAGCTATTTATCTTAATTATCCTAATTATAAAAAATTACTACTTAGAAGTAAGCTTATATATCTTAATTAACCTTTTTATATCCTCTATTAGTTTATAGATAGTAAGCTATACTAAATATTTAATTAATCTTATAAAATTAGTAAAGATAGCTTTAGAATTCGCTTATTTAATTAGTTCCTTTATTACTTATAATAGTACTTAGCTATTAGTAAAATTATATAAAATATTAAAGAAACCGCTCTATATAAAGTAAAGCGTTTATTAAGGGTATCGGCTTAAGTAGGATCTTTTTACTAAAGCGGTTTTTAATTACCTATAAGTGCTTATTTCCGCGTTTTATAAGTAGGAAATCTATTATAAAATTTATTTATATATATCGGTAAAACTAATCTAAAGTAAGTAATAACTTAAGAAAGGTAGCTTAATATTATTTCTAAGCTTTAGTTTTACCGTAAGTATTATAGTTTCTAAGGAATTAATAAATATATTATTATTAAAGTAGCTAGAAGAAATTATAAATTATAAGAGCTACTATACTTTCCTTTTTAAAGTAACTAACTAAGGCTAGATTATAAATTATTTAAATAAAATAATTCCGTAATATATTAAGCGGGGAGGCTAGTACTTTCTTAAAGTTCTCCGTTATAATAACTAAGGCTCCTAAGACTTAAAGCTTATTATAAAAATATAGTCTTCTTTTAGTATTAATATAATAATCTATAATTTAAACTTTAAGTTATAGCTTTAGAAATAGTAAGCGGTCTCTTTTTATTATAGCTTAGTATATTTCTTAGAAGATTAAGTCTTATAATACTATCCTATTCTAAAGTTCCTAAAGCTTATTATCGGAGAAAACTTAAATTTTTAGTAAATTATTATTTTATAAATTTATAGCGTTTTCCGTAGCTATATCTATATTTTATTATTTATCTTCGCCTTCCTTCTTTTCCGGGATATTAGTAAGGTCCTTAGAAGTATCGATTATTATTACTTATAAGTAGAATTATAAAGCTTTTTTAAGAATTATCTATATAAAGCGGGCATCCTCCTCTTTTATAGTTAAGGGTTTATCCTAATTTTTACGGGAAAAGGCGTTTAGGACTATAGCTTATTTACTAAGTCGATAATAAATTTTAAAATTAAATTATAATAAGTACTTAGCTTAATAAGCTTATTATTCTAAAAAGTATTAGTAAGTTATAAAATATTCTAAGTTCTTATAATTAGTAATAATATTAAAGCTATTATAATTATATAGTTTAGCGTATTATTATTCTAAATATCTAATAATTACTAATATTTTTTTATTATATATTAGATAGTTATATTTAGCCGCGTTTATTTTTACGGAAAAAAACGCTATTAGTTATTTCTATTCTTCTTATTCCTAGTAAAAATAACCTTTTATAATATAAGCGCTAATATCTACCTTTAAAAATATAGGGTTTCCGAAGTTTTATTTTATTAATAAAGGGGCTTTTATAAATAGATTCTTAACTTTTTAAAAAGCTTATTCTTAATCTAGTCCTTAAACGAATTTTACCCCTTTTTTCGTTAGATTTATTAATAATTTTATTACTTTAGTAAAATCCGTAATAAAAAGTTAGTAAAAATTAGTAAAACTTAGGAATCCGCGAAAGCCCTTAAGGGAAGTTAGCGTAGCTTAATTAACGATTATTTTAATTTTTTTTAAGTTTACCTAAAGCTTAACTTTTACTAATATTATAAATCTTAAGTATTTTACCTTCTTAACTATAAATTCGCACTTATCTAAGTTTAGATAAAGCTTATACTTTTAGAGCTTATAGAGAACTAAGTATACCTTATAGAAATAGTTCTTTTTAGTACTATTAGAGTAAATAATAATATTATTAATATAAGCTAAGTAAAACTTATTAAGATATAGCTAGAAGATATTATTAATATATTTTTAAAAAGTAATAGGAGCTTTTATAAGTCCGAATAAGGTAACTATTTATTTAAAAAAGCTATATTAGGTCCGAAACGCTATTTTCTATTCCTCTCTTTTAGTAATCTATACTTTATAGAAAGCTTATACGATATCTAGCTTTATAAGCTATTAAAACTTAGCTAATAACCGAAAGGTATTACCGAGTAAAAGGAGCGGGTATTTATCTAGGACTATAATTACGTTTAGTATACGGAAATCTATATAAAACTATAATCCTCCCCTAGGTTTCCTTATAAAAAGGACTAAAATACCTATAAGTAAGCTACTAAGTTAGATAAAGCTTTTCTAAAAAAGGTCTTATAATATCTTTTTAAGGATAAGTAATTCCTCTTTTAATATATTATAAAAGAGGCTAAATAAGATCTAAGGTTCTTTATTATTTATTTTTTTCTTAAGCGGTATATAGTAATCTATATTTTTTTTATATAAGTTTAACTTATTTACTTCTTACTTACGAAAAAGGGGAAGTATATTATAGAATTTTATTAGGATTTATTCTTATAATTAGTTATTTATTAAGGGAATCTTATCTCGTAACGCCTTTTTTACGTTTTTAACTTTTACCGCTTAGATTTTTATATATTTAGTAAGGTTCTTTTTCTAATAGCGTAGTTTTTTCTACCTCCTCTTTACTTCTCTAATAAAAGTTAAGCTATAAAAGTATACCGCGTTCGAAATCTTCTTTATTAGTTAAAAGTAAGTGCTAATAACCTATACCTATTATTACGAATCTCTATATTATATTTATTCTTCGTAAAAAATTAAGTAAGATTTTATATATTATAGCTAAAGCTTACTAAGGATAATCGGGAAATTAAGATTTAATATTATATATATTATAATTAATTAACTAAAGCTATTTATTTTAAGTAAAAGCTAAGTAATACTTAATACTTTTAGTTTACTTATTATTACCTTTTTTACTTATTAAGCTAAGATTCTTTTCGTTAATATTCGTAAATTTTATATTAGTTATAAGTATATTATAAAATAGCTCTTATAGCTTTTATTAACTAATATATTTATTAGTTTTAAGTTATTTAAAATTATAGGAATTTTAGTAAATAAAGCTTATAATCTAAAATAGAGGATATTTTTCTTTTTTTTTATCTATATTACCTTATCCTTTAAAATACTATAATATCTTAAAGCTATTCTTTTCCTTAATTATTATTAGAATTATATTCCTTAATTTAAGGTAAGATTTCTATATAGTTAATATAGGTTTCTCCTAAAGCTTTCTATTATAGCTTTTATAAAAGTTAAAAATTATAATTATATATAAGGTATATATTTATTCTATACTTAATATAAAAACTTAATATTTTATATTATTCTAATATTAATCTTTTTACTTACTTAGCTTAAAAAGTATTTTATAATATTTAAGTAAAAGTCTTATTATAACCGCTTTCTTTTCTTTTTAGCTTTTTCTTCTTCTTATCTCTTATCGTATTTATTAGAATATCCTTATTTACGTTTTTTCCCGTACTTAGGTTTATAAGAACGCCCCTAGCGCCTCCTAAGTATTTATTCGGGTTAGGTTAGTATTTCTTAGCCGCCTTAAGAAAGCGTAAGGTTTATTTAAAAAACTAAGTAAAACTCTATAAGCGATTAATAAATAGAGAGTATTCGTAAAATATATTAATAATAACTAAAAGGTTTTAAAATATCGGGGAAAAGGCCCCGCGTAACTAAGTTAGTTTTACGGAATTATCTTAACTTATAAATCTAATAGCGGTTACTAGGACCTCTTCGAACTTAGGAATAAAGTTACTAAATATCTATTTATTATAGTAAACTAAAATTTAAAGCCTATCTTAAGCTTTTTTTTATTTTTAAACGTTACTAAAAGTTCGATAAAAGTAGTTAAAGAAGTCCTTTAGGTGCCTCTTTCTACTAAAGCTATTAGATTATTAAAAGGCTAATATTTTCTATATTTTATTTTTAGGAAGGTAGTTTAAAATCTATACTTAAATATAATCCGTATTATTAGCTTTACCTTAAAGCTTATTAATATTATATTAGTAAACTAGCTAGCTTATAAAGAAATAGAAGGAATTTAGTAATCTATCTTACTTAAGCTAAGGTTTTTTCTATCTTATAAGGGCTATATTAATCTAAGCTTAGTTAAGCGTAGCTTTAGTAAAAGTTAGTTTAACGGGGTTTATTTATAGTATTTCCTTAAAGGCGTTTATACGCGCGGCTATAAGTTACTTTACGTATTTTACTTTTTTTATTACGAGAAAAGTTATAGCTTATTATTAGATAGTAAACTATATTTCTTATAATATAGCTTTTTACTCCGCTTCCTTATTTATAAGAAAAATATTAGCTTATTTCTTAAAGTGCTATTTTACGTATTTTAAGATTTACTAATAACGTTCCTCCTTATCTTTTATTATATATTATATTACTTATATTTATTATTCTAACTACTAAACTCGTAGCTTTCGCTATAAGGGTTATTAATATCTGCTAAGGCTAGCTTAAGATTACTAAAGCCTTTTTATTTAGTCTTATAAGTTAGCTATTTCGATCTAATCTAATCTAATTAATCTATTAATATTAAAAATAAAGGTAAAAGTTTATAAGAAAAAGATACGTAATTTTATTAAAAGATTAGTTAAAGGGGTGCTTATTTGCTAAGCTATATATAATAATAATTACGTATAACGAGCTTTTAAGGAAGCCGTATTCTAGCGTGTTAAATAGTTATATATACCGCTCTTTCTTTTAGAGCCTATTTGCCTCCCCGTTTAACTATCCTTTCCGTTCCGTTCCTTCTAATCTTTCCGCTATAAGCCTCTAAGCTAAATAGCGGTAGCCTTATTATTTAATCGCGAGGCTAATCTATAAGTCTAACGTTTAGGTTAATAACCCGAATATAATATAAGGGCTAAACCTTAATATAATATATTATATTAAAAATATACCTTAATTCCCTTACTATTATTATATAGTTAAAGTAATTTCTTAATATACCGATAGGAATAAGTATATAAGTTACTTTTTTATATTAATAATAGTTATACTAAAAAGCTTTAATCTTAAAATACTAATACTTAATAATAAATATTTTATTTTTAATAACGTAAGATATATACTCTTTTAAGTAAGACCGGAAATACTTAATATATTAGTTAAGATTATATTAAATAATTTTCTCCCGCTTTAGATAAGATATTTTCTTTAACCTTTTTATATATCCCTCTCCTTTCGCCCCCGCTTTACCTTAGCTATAAGTATAAGTTATCTTTTACTTAAGCGTATTTTTATTATTAAACTTATTATTATTCTTAAACTTATTATCTTCGTTATAAATTTCTCCCTTATCGGCGTTTTTCTTTTTATTATTAGATAACTTCGTTTACTTTTTATATTTAATTTCTAGCTCTTAATTAGCTTTATTATTATTAATATTATCCTTTTCTCTTTTAATCTTAATAAACTTTTCCGTAATCTCCGCTATATCTTCGTTAACTTAGCTTTAATTACCCCCCGCTTAAGCTATAACTCCGATAAGCTTTGCCGCCTCCGGCGACTTTTCCGCCTTAATCGCTTACTTAACGTAATATTTACTAAACTCCTTAGCGATAGCTTTATAAACTCCTTACGCTATAGTTATATTTTTATTAAATAAGCGTATCTTACCCCTTTTTATAATTATACTTATATAATCTAATATTAAGTTATATATTTCTTATATTATTTTCTTTTTTTAAGCTATATTAATCTTTTTTATAATAGCTATTAAGTAAGTTATTAATAGGTTTTCGTTAGTATTTTTAGTAAATTTTAATAATACTTAGCTTTAAGTTTTTTATATTAAAGTATTTCCTAAATTAAGGATTTAGATTTTATCCCTATATTAGATAAACTTTTTAGTAATTATATTACGAATTTTATATAATATATTTTAATTCTTAAAAATCGCTATAACTTATTTTTATATTACTTTTTACCTAATATAGCTATATATTATTATATATATAATAATAAAAGTATTTTAATTATAAGATATTATTATTTTTATAACTATTTTATATAATAAGTTACTTTTAGAAATATAGCCTCCTATCTCCTTATCTTATAGCTTATTAAATTTACCTTTACCGTAATTCTTATATTAAGTTTTAAGTAGCGATTTCTTAACTTTTATAAATATTATATTAAGTTAATATTAACTTTTAGATAACCTTAGCTAATTTTACTTACTAAGCGTTAAAATAAGTTATATCTTCTCCGTATAATATTTTATAGCTATAATCTCTACTCTCTCTTAACCTTTTATAATAGTTATATTTAATATATATTATTTTAACGCCGCGTTAATTATTACTAAATAGCTATTATCTTCTTCTAATAAGAAAAGCTAATTTAAAAACTACTTCTTAATTTACTTATTAAAATTAATATAAGAATAATACTTTTTTACCTTTATTTATTATTTTACGTTAATTACCGTTATATTTTCCTTATTAGAGTTTTTAATAAATTTAGCACTCTTAACTTTTATAACTTATTAATATATTATTCTAATATTAGTTTTATAACTTTTACCTTTATTATTCTAAATTTTTTTTTTTAACTTTATTTTCTTAGTAACTCCGGCATACTCTAATACTAAACGCTCTACTCGCTTTACCTTAATATAAGATTTTTCCTCCTTAGCTACCTCCTTTATAGCTAGCGCCTTTACCTTCTTTTTAGTAGCTTTACTTTTTTTACTCTTAATACGCTATTTCTTAGCTAGGCTATTTTTAGCCTTAGATATAAGCTTTTACGCTTTTTTTAATATTTTACTACTTATCTCTAGCTTAAGGTAAATAGTTATCTCTTTCTCCGCGTTAATTATTTTAATTATTATAAACTTTAGCTTTTACGCTTTTTTTAGTATCTTATTACTTTTATTTTTTTTAGTAATTATCGCTAATAAACTTTAACTTAATATTCTTATAATATATTAATATATCTTTTATAAATATATATTAAATTACTTACGCTTTAGGCCCTTATTACTTAATATTCTTATAATCTTTTTCGATATTACCGTACTTATTTTCTTTAGTGTTCTTTTAGGCGTTTTTATATCGATATACGGAATATTATTATTAAGTAAGCTATTACTAAGAGAATTCCCTTTTTTATCGAAATATATATAATAGCTATTAAGGGCTTTATTACGTAATATAGTATTAAGAGGATATATTATTACGCGGTAGAATAAGCTTAAAATAAAAATAGGGATAAGATTTTTCTAAAAATAATAAGAGGAAAAAATTATAATAATAATAGTATACGCTTAAAATTACTTATATTTTACCCCGAACTAATAACGAATAACTACTATTATTATAATTACGCGCGTATTTTTATAACTAATAATATATTTTACTTATATATAACCTTTTCTTTTTTACTTTATTATAATATATTTACGATAACTTATAACTATCTTACTTTAATATTTAATTATTTAAAATAGGAAGATAGTTATAATAAAGTTATAAGATAATTATATACGAAAAATAACTATAAAGTTATATAAGTATTATAAAGCTATTATAATATAATACCGAAATTAGTTAGAAGATATATAATATATTTCCGGTTAGGATAAAATAATTAGATACGGAAAATAAGTCCTTAAACTACGCTAAGGTTCTAAATAAGACCCTAAAAGTTATAGTTTATATTACGAGGAGTTTACCCCTAAGTTATAATCCCCTTATATATAGTTTATAGTAGTTTTTAGTATTATAATTCGGTAAGAATTAGCTTTGCTCTTAATATAACTCTTAAAGTAAACTTTTATAAACTATACTTATATACTCTTCTTTCTCTCTTCTAACTTAATTATCGCTATCTCTCTTCTTTAGTATATCTTATATAGGCTTCCCTTATACTAACGCCCCGCTTATCTTAAGGAAGTTTATTAAGCCTTTTAAATTAATATCTAAGGATATAAATAGCGATAACGAGAATAACTCCGAGACCTCTTCTAAGGACTTAATTTCTAAGAATAATAATAATAACTAAATTAAATTATTAAACTAAGTTATTAGCGCTAACCTAAGTAAGTTATAAAATTATAGCTAATTAGAAATATTATTATTAGTTTAAACTTTATATATTTTATTATAAACTTAATTATTTTATTTATAAGCTACGCTCTTAAATTAATAAGGTAAGCTATATATATATAAACTTAGATAAATTTTTATATAAATTATACTCTTATTTCTTACTATTATCCTCTTATTAATTCTAATCTTCTTTCCTTAACTATAGCTATTATAAAGACTATACTTAATAGTCCCTAATAATTATAAAGCGATCTAATTACTAAACTTATAATTAAATAACGCTTAAGTAGAAAATACTAACTTAAGCTATAAGTAGATAGGTTATTAGCGTTACTATTCCTAATATAAAGGAAAGTTTAGCGACGAGAAATTAATAATTTTATTAATAAACGCTTAATTATAATATAGTTTAATATTTATAATATCACGCTTAGACTTTTAATCTTAGATTACTTAAAAAAGGAGATTATACGTATATTCTATATTTATCGTAATCTTAAGGGTTAGGATATACGCGATATACTACTTATAAACTTATTCTTATATTATCCGAAAATTATACCGGGAACTAAACTATAATACCGTAGCTAAAAGAAAAGATAGAGTACCTTAAAATAATACTAAATAAATAAAATTATTCGTAAGAATATTAACTTAGGAATTTATAAGTATATAATAGCGGCTAATAGTAAGTTAAGCTAATAGTTAGCGGAACTTATTATAATAGTTAAAGATAAGTTTAACTTATAAGTTAAAATATAATTAATAATTAACTATTATAATATTAATAAAAACTTACTAAGTATTACTATCTTATTATTATCGGAGCTTTATAATAAACTCTTAAATCTAAGAATAAGTTTATTTAGTATATTTAACTTAAAGTATAGCTACTAAGCTATACTTATCGTATCTAAATTATACTATATTTTAATATTTTAAATCCTTAGTTTTTCCTAATTATAGCTTATAAGGCTCCCTTAAAGGACCTAATCTATAGCTTATAACTTTACTAAAATAACGAAGCTAGTATTTAAAGCTATACCTAAACTTTTACCTAAACTATCTTTATTAGTAATCCTTACTAAAAGCTATTATATCGCGCCTCTTAATAATTATATAAATAATATTTTCTTAAAATATATTATATTCGAGGAATAATAAGCGTTTATTAAAGATTATTTTCTACTTAAATTATTATAAGCTTTACTCTAGTTAAGTTTTAAGAAGGTTTTTCTTAATATAATAAAAATCCTAATAGTAAGATAAATATATTATATAGGTAAATAGATTATAATTAAGCTTAGGAGGCTTTAGAAAATTTAAAAATAGCCGGTACTAATAAATTAAAAGTAAGTTAGGGTATTTCTTAAAATAATTAAACCTTACTAGAAATAGATAGTTAATTACGTAAAGTTTTCTTAACTATTAACGTAACTTACTAGAAATATTCCTTTCTTATAAGGGCTATCTAAGGCTTTATCTTTTATAATTTTTAAATCTCTCGCTAAAATAATAGTAGCTATTTATAGGCCTTAACTTAATAAGCTAGTACTTATATATATAAATATTTTAAGGTTCGGAGTAAGCTACGTTATCTTATAATAATAAGAAGATAGCTTAATACTAATTTTATATAATTTTTTTCTTTTTACGAAAATATAGTATAATTATAAAATATATAAGTAGGAATTTTATATTTTAGTTAAATTCTACTATTATTACTAATATCTATTCCGTATAATAGATAAATTAACTATCTTTATAAACTACTTCCTTATTATATAGTTCTTAATTTTTAAGGGCTATAAAAGTATTTACGCTTAATAAGTAACTAAGCTATAGCTACTAAATATTAAAATTACCTATATTAAGAGTTTGCGAAACTAAGCTATAGATAGTTTATTTAGGACTATCTTTCTATTAGATAAATATTAAGCTACGAATATTACTAATTAAGGAATAGTTAATATTAATACTAAATTATAGAAATAGAAAGATAGCTTATAAGGCTATAAAGCGCTTCTTAAATACTTAGCGGGTATACTCCTTAAGAAACTACCTATTAATAAGATAGGCACCTTTTTACTATAACTAACTATACTCTAATAGAATACCTTATTAGCTTTATAAACTTAAGAAAAATAAAATAATAAAACTTAAGTAAACTTTTAAATAGCTATAATACTTATAAAAAAATAAATAAGATATCGAGGCTATTAAACTATTATATAAACTATTATTATATAGATATAGTTAATTAGCTATAATATAATAGGGTTCCTAATAAGCTTAACCGTATCTTAGTAAATTATATTAGGCGATAAGCGGTATCTTTTAAATAGTTAATATAAACGAATACCTTATTATATAAAAGGAGTTATTTAACTAAATAGTAAAGATACCTTCTCTAATATAAAATCTCGTAAATATTTTACTAAGCTTATAATTTAAGTAGCTATTTTAAGCTAGATATTATATATTAATAATTTTATATATATATTTTCTAGCTTAAAATAGCTTAAGATATTATATTTTATATAATAAATTATAAAGAATATATTTTATATTTTAACTAAAAGCTAAAAGCGCTAGATTAGCTAATCTTTATTTTAGTACCTTTTTAGGTTCTTATTATAAACTATATAGGATTATTCCTAATAGCTATAAATAGGATTAAGTTTATATTAATATTAGTTAACTATTTCTCTTATTTTATATAACTTATAGCTTACCGAATAATAAAAGCTTTAGAGACTATTATTAAGCTAAAAAATTAGCTAAACTTTATTATAATTATATTTATAGCTATTTACTTTAACCTAAGTTCTACTTTTTTATTAAGGGAAATTTTAGCTTTCTTAACGGTAAAAGATATACTTTAAGTAATAGCGCTATTTAAGTTATATTATAATATAAATTTAGTTAAAATAATAAATAAAATCTTTTAATAACTTTTAAAAAGGTTATAGCCTTCTAAGAATACTTAGTTTAAATATTTACTAATAGTTATATAATAACTTAACTATAAGGTTATTAGGACCTTAAGCTACTTACTTATTAAAGTATTTTATAGAATAATATAGACCGGCTTAAATCTATTTTAATTTATAAGATTATTACGTAAAGCTTTAAGATTAGGAAAGTAAGTAAAATAGCCCCTATAAGGGAGATATACTAACCTTATTATAAAATTTATAAGCTAAGCTAAATATTAAAGATAAATAGCTAAAGGTAAGTTTAATAAGATTATATATTATAAGATATCTATTTACGATAAAAGAGATAAGTTTAGTTTAACCCCTAGTATATAAGTTTATCTAGCTATAAATAAAGCTATTAGGAAACTTAAGCTAACGTAAATTAAGCTATTTAAGCTATATTATTAAGTTAGGAGGTTATTTTAGATATTAAGGTATATTAACTATTCGTTTATTAAAAAAGCTTAGGGGCTATTATTTTATAAAAACTTACTAAAAAAATATTATAACTAACTTAACTATTTAAGGCTTAATAATTAGCTATTACTTAGTAAGCTAGTAAGCTTATAGAAACTTTAAATATAATTATATTATTTTCCTTTCTTTTTTCCTTTATATATTTTTCTTTTCCTTATTTTATAATTTCGTAACCTTACTTTCTTATCCTTTTATAATATTTACCTTTTAACTAATTATATATTATAATAAGACTATATTATTATATACCTTTATTTTTTAAGCTTTTTTATAACTTATTTATATTTTTCTTACTTTTTTCTTCTTTAAGATAGCCCTATAACTATCTAAAAGTAAGGCCTTTATAATAAGTATATCTTAAGATACGAGAACCTAAGAAGAAACGCTTAACTATATTTCCGATAATAAAAATATACTATATTAACTATTAGGTAAGCTTAATATTTATAATAAAGATAAGGACTTTTAAGGAATATTATTTAAAATATTTTATAAAGATTATTATAATAAGAAGCGTCCTATCCGCTTAGATAAATATATCTTACTTATAAGAATATTATATAATTACTTTTTTTAATTATAAGATATAAACTTTATTTTCCGTAAGCTAGGATAAAATACTAAAAGGGAGCTAATAGATAAGTACTTTTCGCTTTTATTAGTAGATAACGATAAGCTAGCTAAAAAAGCGGCCCCTATATAAGTAGCTTCTAAAATAAAATTTAACTAAGTATATACTTACCTTACTTATAATTACCGCCTTAAATAGATTAAGATTTTAAAATCTTAGAAAAAAGTAATAAATTATACGATTAAGCTAGCTAATAGTAACTTTAAAAATAAAGCTTAAAATAGCTAATAGGTAGCTTAGCTAGTTATTAGGATAATATAAATAAAAATAGAAAATAAAAAAGTTATACCTTATATTACTAAGTTATAAGGTATCTCTAAAGCGGAGGCCTTTAAGTTATAATACTTACTTATATACTTATATACCTTAAAGGAGCTATTCCTTATTATTAACGATATTAGCACTATATTCTTTACCTTAGCCCGGATATTTTTATAAGATTTTTATAGCTTAACGCTTAAAGTTAACGATTATATCTAATACTCTCCTAATAACCTCTTAATTAAAAATATAATAATATTTTAAATTAGATACTTTAAACGCTAAATTTATCGGGCGGTATTATATTAGATTTATTATATATTATACCTAGCGTTAGGTAATAAGATAAAGATATATATAGCGCTAGTAAAAACTACTAAATAAATCGATAACTTATAAATTAACCTAAACCCTAATATTAATATTATATAAACTATAATAGCCCTTACTAAGTTATTAAATATTAGCTAAGGTATATTAAAATAATTACTCGATAATATAGTATAAGATAACGTAAACTATTAAGTAGCTATATAGTATAAGCGATAAAAATTACTAGCTTAAAAGCTATTATTAAAAATATTAGCTATAATATTATTATTATCGCTAATAATAGCTACTAAGATAATACTTATAACTAAGAGTTATATAACGAAATAGATAAGCTATTCTAAATAGGGCGTATTAACCTAAACCCTTATAGTTAATAAGGCTCCTCTTATCGCTATTTTTAGTTCTAACTTTTCCTTAAATAATAGTTAAGTTATTAACTAATAGATAGATAATATCTTTATAAAAAATACCGCTACTAAGCTAATAATAGTAGCTAAATTAACGGTAATTAAACTAATAATAATAAAAGCTATTAATAATAATAATAACTAAACTAATTAAGCGACTATTAGAGATAATAGAGAGGATAGAGAGATATTTATAATTAGAATATAAAAGAAAATTAACGCTCTTTTTAAAGTTAATAACCTTAAACTTAGATATTTATTACCTTTTACTAAGTAGATAATAAAGGTAGATAATAGGCTCTAAATACTTAAGGAGGAAAATAGTAAGCTACGAAAAGAACTTCGTAATAATTAGGTTTTTTTTAAATAAACTTTAGATATTATTAAGGTATTAACGAAGCCTAACTAGAAAACTTTATTTATAAAGTTTTTATCTATAATAAGATCTAGCGAGGTTTAATTATTTACTTAGTTATTATAGCTTATTTATTCCCTTCCTATTTATTATTTTACTTTTTATCTTTTCTTTTATCTATTTTATTTTTAGATTTTAATTTATTACTTTAGTATTAGTAATAGACTAGCTAAAAGGGGAAGGTTAAAAAGGGATTACGTTATTCTAGTTATATAACTAATATTTACTTAACTACCTATATAGGGGAGTAGTTATTCCTAGAGGATATATATATATATTAATAAAGGAGGGCATTTATTAACCTTCGTGTTGAGCCTATTTCTTATGCCCGTGAGTGGCCCATTTGATCCCTCCATCGTCAGCCTGTTAAGCTGGATGTATATGGCTTCCAAGAGGTATTCGTTAGTTGGAGCTTAGCGTACGAGAGAGCGTTCAACTGACAGGCTTGCAGAACAGACTTGTCCAATATATGTACAAGGACACAGGTTCGAACAAATTAGCTAGGTGGACAAGTTTCGAGCAAACAATCTTCCCGGGTAATGAATGGTTCTTTATACTCAACATACATGCTCCAAAGAAAGGGCTCAATTCGCAACATAGCCACACTGAGACGAGTGCAAGGCGCGCCCTTCTCTAGATGTGACTCATCGTCACAGCGGCCGCCTGGCCTCTCGTCGCGAGCCTTAGCAAGCTGTGTTATGACTGCACTTGATGATTTGTATGTATGTGAATGCACTTTGACGATAGAGTCAGTTGCAGGCAGCACTGAACAAGGCAGAAAGCAAACTGCATCGTGACATACATAAGTTCCTAGGAAGACATGTCACATGGATTATATCGTAATGACCACTTGACAGGGGTGCTCGCCTATTCCGTGCTGAAGCCATCTCAATGGGTTCCGTTGATTTGCAGTCATCACCAACTATGTACGGATACTGCGTCGTTGAGTCACTGACAAGGAGGAACAGGCATCAAGACTAGCCTCACGAAATATCATTTGACACCGACGAGTTCACAGATTCATGGCGCCACGTTACATCTCTCATCAAAGCGGCCTGCCGTTGGTCACCGCAAACATTTCCATGGCGGATTACTCTAGCCAGGCGGATGGTATTTCAACGACTTGTGGATTCTAAAGCCTCTTGACCAGATTTCTGTCTGCAGAATCTTTCAGCCTTAAAGTATCGGTCTCGTATGATAGTTTGAATTGTGCCTGGCGTGACTGAGCGTGCAGCAGTATGTTCTCAGAGGAGATGAGCTCTCTAGAGCACACACATCGCAATCCATGGTGTGTCATGGGTGTGACGAGAGAATCGTACATAGGTAGGTAGGTAGTAGCCTAGTAGGTAGGTAGGCAACAGCAGTAGCCTCGTCATCCTCGCGTAGGACAGCGACCGGAAAATCTATACTTCCGGGGCTGTGGGAGAATCGTCATCGGGGGCAAAAAAACCCCGACCAAGATTCCCACACTCTCTACTTCTTCTGCCTAGCAGGCCCTCGAAGGGGCTGCGCCCGTCATGACGCTGGGCTTTCTCAGTCACCCGGCCTCGTCACAAGACTGACACTGCGACCAGTATGGCGGCCTCACTGCCGTGACGGGTGAAGAGTCCCGAATCTCCGAGCCGTCTCAGAGCCTCAGAATTGCTAGATGGAGGCTGCTAATAGGGATGACAGATAGATAGACAAGTAGTAAACGGTGCCTTGTATAGACCTCCTCTCGCCTCAAGCAGGTTGACCATGGAGGATTCTTGGTTACCTATATTGTGGCTCTTGATGTGCACTGGACATGCACGAAACAGCTCGTCACGCAAAGAAAGATGCTATATGTACAGCCAAATCAACTCCTTTCAACGCCAAGACTGACGGCATCATCATGAATCATCATCATCATCATCTTATTAACTTGAAGTCCCAGTCTTGGGCACATCCCCGTCTTTATCGTCGTCCAAACCCCCTTCCGAGCCCTTCTTCGCACTCGTATCATCCGACAACAAAGCCTTGTAGCTTGCTCTCGGCGACGAAGGCCGCCGCCGCCCATCTTGTCTGCGTGAACCGGCGTTAGCTGTAGACTACTGAGTCGGAACAACGATCAGACGTACTCGACCTTCGCGGGAGATTCCATCGGTCTGGCCATGGTCATGTCCTGGAAGCCGTTGTACGTGCAGGAGAAGCAGCTTCCCATGGTGAACAAGACTCGTCGTGTGGCGAAAGAAAAAAGAAGGGGTTTCGTTATTTGTATAGAAAGGGAATACTAAGACTGGAGAAGGAGGGCAGACGTGCTGGAGATGCTAGTTTGCTGGTCGCCGGTGATGCGGTAACGCGGTGAGTGAATCGATCAACTTGCCGTTACACGGATGATGCGGTTGGTTGTTTCATCCTTTATATTGTGTTCCCTTGAAGGAAGATGAAGATGAATTTTCGATGACTGTTCAATCTGCTTCTTCTAACCTTGTTGTTCGTAACTTTCCATAGCCTCCTAACTTATAGTGTCGACTGATGATCTGCCGGCGATATTCAGACTTTCCCATGTGAAGCTGCCGGATAATGAATACCAACTAGTTGAAAAGAAACATCAGTGAGGCATCGATGCTACCCCCGACATGGTGATATACACTCACTTTCAGTCATGTAGAGAAACAGTTCACATCGTCATTCACCTCCAGACCATCTTGACGCGATAACTTGCTACGATATCTTGACTCTTTCCCAGCCATTAAAGACTCCTTTCAAGACAAAATCAGCAGTCTGGCTGTTCTTCTTCTTCTACAGAACCTGACTCTATCATACATGCCTTCACATGGGGGAGGTCTCGCGATGAAGCTCCCCCCCACCCCCTTGCATCGTTTCAAGGGTACAAGGAGATACATGTTGTGTTCATAGGCACACTGATCTGAGTGGTTGGATGTTGTTATTGAGGGGGCGGGTTATATATGTAGGTACCCAGATAGGCTTGCAGTTGTAACCACAACACGATGGTCCCTGTCCTTGCGAGACTCAGAGGAACCAGCATGAACAAGATGATCCCTTCCGATGCTCGCTTCTTGAGATGTAGACTTCGTCTCCAATCTGATTCACATGCCTGCTAATGGCGGCAGCAGAATCGCCCTGCAGAGTGGCGCAACTGACTTCTACACTCTGTCTCAGACACGGGGGGGAGAAAAGGGCGGGAAACCATGTAGTCAAAGACAAGCAAGTCTACGGACCGTCCCGAGTGGCTGGCGTTTGCGGACGCTTCAAAGGAAGCAGGGTATTAGCATTACGACCTGTAGAGAGCAGAAGAAGAAGAAGAGTGAATGTATAAGTAACAGTTCTTGTGATGATGCTTTTCCCACCATGATCATCTGCATCTCAAGTCACGACACTAAAGAGACTTCAAGTTTCAATCCGAAGAAATCAGGGTGAAGAAAAGGGATGTGTGTCATCTTCTCATACCCCAGAAAGACCTTTTTCTTCTCAGACCTTCTCCTCCTCCTCGTCTTCTTCTTCATCACATCTGTTGTTTTGTTTTCGGTCAACAACAGAAGACATAGCCAACCTTCATCCCTTAACGTGGTTGAAGACGGTAACCAGATGCCGTTGCAAGGTTGTTTCCCCCCCAAGAAACCCCCCCTCACAAGTGAGACAGAACTTCAGAAGAGAGATGGCGCTGTCTGATGCCTCTCAAACAGCCTCTTCTGCGAGCGTCTTGTTGATTCTCCCCAGACTGTCTCGACGAGTCGACATGGTGGATTGAGAAGGGGGGTGGGGGGGTAAATGCTTTGCTTGCAGTTTTGACGGGTCTCGTGAATAAATATAGCTGATGACCGCTTCGTCAATGTCGACTTGATAGAGGGAGAGAGAGAGAGAGAGAGAGAGAGAGAGAGAGAGAGAGTCAGTCAGGCAGTTCGGTCCCTTCTCCCCCCATCTTCTCTCTTTCAAGTCTCTCTTTCAGCTTGAGGAAAGGAAAACAGCTGCTTTGCTATCCCCATATTGTCTCGGCCTCTTCCTCTCGCCTCCCTCTTGAGGAATCCATCATGAGATTGGCAGCTGCCTTCTCGCTGGTGACGACGCTGCTGGCGTCAGTCAGGGCGGACCCTAGGATCGATCTCAATGATCCTCGCTTCAAGCACTACCGTCGAGGCATCCCCGGCAAGCAGAGTGAGTGATGGTCTGATGACTGTAGAGTTATATGATGAAATCAACTTCGCTCTGACAACGACAACACAAAAAGGTCGCAGTGCTTGTCCTGGTATGAACGCCCTGGCAAACCACGACTTCCTCCCCTTCGAAGGCACCAACATCACAGCCGCATCCGTCACGCTCGCATGCCATCTCGGACTGGGAATCTCGCCCGAAGTCTGCGCCATCATCGTCCTAGACGGCATGGCTCACGCCAACGTCCCCCTCGACACCAGCTTCCCCCTCGAGGTCATCGACAAGAAATCATGGGCCATCATCCACGACTGCAGCTCCTCCAGGATCGACGCGGAAGAGGTTCCGCGGAACGGTCCCAACGATCGTGACTTTATCCAGTCCGTCTGGGACGTTGCCCTGCGTAGGATCATCGACCCTGGCGACAAGAGAATCACAATCAACTCTCTGGGCGCGTCAAAGGCCGACATCATCGTCGACACGAGGAAACCCGAACGTGATCCCCATACCAAGTACGACCGACGAGCTGCCGCTCACTCAGCCGTGGAGAATGCCCGTCTGTGGCTCACCATGGCCACCGACGAAGAGCCGGAGGTTGAGCCTTCGTACGTAAAGGCTCTCTTCGAAGACGAGAGACTGCCCGTCAAGGAGGGATGGATCCCCGCCGGCAAGGATAAGGCCGGTCAGGTCAAGTTCTCGGCCGGAGGCGTCATGCAGGTCTTGGATCTGGCCACCAAGTCATTGTCGCCCTTTGGCGGGAAGGGAGCGTTTGCCAAAGACGCTCAGATCCTACAGACGACGACGAATGGCATCGTGAACTCGCGAAACGTAAGTTACACTCTCTCTCTCCTCATGCCGGCACTCTCTCTCTCTCTCTCTCCTCCCATCTCTAACTACCCGACACGTAACCCAACTGTAGGACATCATCCACGAGCTCCGTTCCGACAACCACGACTTCCTCAACGACGTCGAAGTCCTCCTCCTCACCTGCGGCTACACCCGAAAAGGCTCGCCGGAGCCCTACGCCCAGATAGACGAGCTCCGCAAGTACCGCGCCGCCTCGGAGCCGACCGACGGCTACAGCCCCGGCGACTGGATCAGCGACGAGGGCGGATACTGGGAATACGTCTACACCTTCGACTTTGGCCCGAGGCCTGGCTATATCTCTGGCGCTGAATACATTATCGCGAGACGGCGTAAGTGTTGAGGTTGTTAAAACAATGATATCTCTCTTTATTCTCTCTCTTCTGGGCTCGGCCATGTGGATAGAGAGGCTAAGACTGAGATGTTTTTATAAAGGCTCTCACGGATGGCAAATCACCAAAGACATCAAAGTCATCGGCGGAGGCGGAGGCTATAGCTCTGGCGTCTATGGCGTCTTTTGATCACGGTTAAAGAGGTTCAATCTGGGAGGGGAGGGGAGGGGAAGGGGAAGGGAAGGGACACAAGGGTGAAAAGAAAGAGAGAGAGAAGAAGGGGGGGAGAGAGAAGGGGGGAGAGAGATAAGGAGAGAGATAAGGAGAGAGAGAGAGAGATGAAGAGATGAAGAGTCAGAGAGGGAGAGAGATGGTATCGGTTGAAGACCAAGGGTTGAGTCAGGGTGGAATGGCCTACATCTTACGAGGGGGGAAGAGGAGAGAGAACTGGGCAACGTCTTGCCAAGGGTTAAGTTTCACAGTCAGGTAGTTTTGATGGGAAAAGCCATCCATCTCCTCAACCACGTGTCTGCTATGACTTTGGGATGTGGTGTTTCGCTGATGTCTCTTGATCCTCGTCCTCGTTCTGCTCGTCCTGCTCCTCGTCCTACTCCTCGTTTCAGGGGCAGCTTCTCGGATAGCTCAAGATTGATATGATACAGCCTGTGAAATCCCAATACTTCTATCGACAGTCACCACCTCCCCCCTTTCAACCCTCCTCTTCTTCTCCTTATTCCTTCCCTCACAGATCAAACTCCATCAACCGGCCATTTCAACCCTCGGCCTCGTCTCCGCGTCAACCTCGAGTCTCTCACCACCATCCGCCTCGAAAGGTCCCTCCCCTCCGACCTTATCCCCCGAACGCATCTCTCCTCCCCTTTTCCTCCTGCTCCTCAAAAGACAAAAAGCCACTCCCCCAAGAAAAAAGCCGGCGCCGGCGACGGATCCGACGGTGGCGCCGGCAATGGTCCCCGTCGACGGACCCTTGGGACGCGGTCTCGAAGGCTCCAATAGGTTGAAACGCGGTGAACCGTCTGCGCAACAGTCGTTTGGCGTCGAGTCGTTGATGAGGCTGGTGCTACAGCAGTATGCGTCCTTGGCGCAGAGCAGTACCGGCGTCCACGAGTTGGCGTTGACTGTTTGGTGTTTTTTTGTTTTGTTTCTCTGTTAACTCTGACTGTCAAGAGACAGATGAACTCCTGAGGAAACGACAGACCGTCGGGACAGATGCTTGGACATCCCTGGCCGTGCTCGTCGGCACAGGCCCCGCGGTAGAGGTAGCCGCCGGTGGTGTAGTCGCAGAGACCCTTGCTGAGGCACCTATCGCCCGCGGTGGGCACGCAGCAGGTCGAGTAGGGGAAGGATGGCGTAGTGTCGCGACATGCCTTGTAAGGCCAGTCGTTGGCGAGGGAGCCGTCACCGTAGAAGCAGCTCATGATGGACTGTCATGACTCGAGCGCACAAAAGATACGAAGAGGAAGAGGAGGAAGAAGAAGCAGAAGAAATAGGAGAGAGAGAGGGGCGTCAGCAAGGATGCGCTTGAAACTCATTCGTTCAGACTGCCAAAGCAAATTTGCACACAGCAGCCCCCAACGTGTCACATGCGGTCAACTCTTGGGACGATGCTACGATACAGAACAAGTATAGAAGGCGCCAATCCCTGCCGTCATCGGCTCGTAGCCGCCGGTCAAGGTTACAGCTTGACAAGCCGGCAATCAGTACCGCTGCGTCGAGGGATCCGACATACATAGTCTGTTGGAGATGAGCTTCCTCGAAGACCCGATGACGTCGATAGCTTGACGACCAAAGACAGGCCTCGTATCCGGCATCAATGGAAGAGCCTCTGACTGTACGGATAGTGGCTGATCCCTGCTTCTGGGAAGAGAGAGCTAGAGAGTAGGTGGCTAAGGTAGTTTGTGTTTAGTGTAGCGCTATCCGTACTGACAGCGGCTACCAGTATGGAGGATAGATGGAGGGGATGGAGTGTCTGGCAGCAGCTAATGACGATGGAAGGTGAAGAGAGAGCAAAAAGGGACTCTGGATGGGCAATATACATCCATATAGATCATGTCATGTATTCATTCATACCAGTACCGCACTGAAACGTCACCAAACCCAGCGGGAGCGATACATCATATTCCAGTCTACCTACACGATGAAAGTATGCCCCATCTGACAGTCCTCCACTCACTCTCCCTCCTTGGGAGCCTCAGCTTCACCCTCCGGGCTCTTCGTCCCCTCTTCCGGCGCCTCTGCCTCTCCTCCCGGGCTATCTGCCACCTCCGTCGACGGCTCGGCCCCGCCTCCACCTTCAATCATCGATAACGATGGTTGGGGGTCGCCCGATGTCGGACGACCTTCTTGGGATGACTTCGTCGATGCTTGTTCCCCACGATCCTGCGGATCCCTCTGCTGCGGGCTGGGTTGGCCCTCTGCTTTCGGGCTCTGGGGGGCCGGGCTCCCTGGGGCGTGGCTCTGGGGGGACGCGGGGGGGACCTCTGGCCTCGCTTGGTGCCCAGGGGTCCTCCCATCTCGAGAAGTAGATGTCCCTTCTAAGGGGGCTGCGTGGGCGTGGCATGGCGTCTTCATCCCCGTGAAATACTTCATACTCGTAACGGCTGCAGAGGTTGAATGACGGAGACTGAATTACCATCAGTTGCCACAAAAGGAGACCATTTGAAAAAAAGGTAGTATTTACCGGTATTCGGGGTCGGTCATACGTCTCCTGTCCGGCTCAGGTGAGTGGCTCCTCTCTGCCTCAGGCATGCTGCTCCTCTCCCTCTCAGTCCCAGGCCGCGTATGCAATGTTATATTTTCAGGTCGTGGACGTCTATTGACTCCTAGCTCTTCAGCATCAGTTTGAAAAGAAAAAGGTTTGGGAAATCAAATCATGAGTTGTATAGAAGAAGAACAATTCACCTGTCATGCGTATGAGAGTGGTGATGACGACGACGACGCGAACGATGACCTTGTCCGGCACCGGTGCCCGCGAAAAAATCCGCAGGAGCATCAGATTGCGAGTGGCGATGACGATGCTCCCCATGACGATGACGATGCTCCCCATGGCGATGGTGATGGCCAGAACCATGCTGAGAACGACGACCGCCATGAGAGCCATGCCGACTCCTCGCAGGCCTCGACACAAAACACCCCATATCGAAAATCTTTTCCAAAAAAGACGCCTCTGAAAGAAAAGTCGCGCTCGTTCTCATCACACCCCGTTAATCTGCTTCAAACGTATACCAAGAACCATAAAAAAGAAACCAAGCACAACACTCCCCAGCCCTTTTCCCCAAGACCGGCAACCCTCTCTTTATAGTAGCGCACCAAAACGGACGAGAATCATCGTCTGCCCCCATGAAAAGGGGACAGAAAGCAGATCATAAGTTTTGAAGAGAAAAGGGCACATCTTAGAATCAGGGACGTTGCTTCTCTGGGTCTCACGAGCAGAGTGAACAACGGCGTTCACGTGGCCTTGTTTGCACGACAGAGTCACCGTATGGCCTCCCCATGTCCGAAAAAAAACGAGGGGAAGATGCGGAGGGGTGGGTGTGTTTGTCAGTGAGGAGGGAAAACAGCGTCGGTCCTGATGGGCGACGAGAGTGGACCGAAGTCGAGAGAGAGGCTGTTTACAAGTTGGATATGACGAGAAGAGCCGGGTCCTGGAGTTCACATGACCTCGAGTTTGTTCCTCTCGCAGGATGAAAAGACATGATTAACAGAGTTAACAAGAAAAGTCTCTCCATCTCTTCTTCATTCAGTTGGATCATGGATTAAAGCCGAGCCTCAACTCCAGATGATAGCATCACGAACCCATACGAATCCGTTGTACGAATAGACAGACATGAAGTTGCCAAATCACACACCACCTGTGACGTCAGATTCTCTCCCCGGATAGAGCCAGCCGACCATCCATCCAAAGGCCCGTTTCAGACGAGTATCAGTCCCATCATACCGACAACGACAAACGCAGAAGCCATGGCCTGGATCGCAACCCTCGTCACCGCCCTCGTCCTCTGCGGCGGCGCTCTCCTCCGCAGATCGCCTCTGCTATACGAGACGACGGCCCCGCATGAGCCGTGGGCCGACGGGCCGATGCGACTGGTCCCGACGCCTCAGTTCCTCTCCGGCAAGGCAAGTTAAGAAAATCTCAAGCGTGGGAAGATTCGATGGAAGGAGGCCATGACGAGGACGAGGATGAACATGGTAGTAGTCGTGATGATGATGATGACGATGATGACGGTTTCAAAAACACGCAGAATGACCTCTTCACCACGGCAGCCACTCACATGGCCCTGCTGCACAACTCGCTCATCCGCGGCTTCAACTCGATCCAGCTGCAGGCGCCGCACGTACAAGACGCCGACAAGGCCGACTTCCTAGCCTACACCCGAACCTGGCTGCGCTTCATCCAGTCCCACCACGACGACGAAGACGAGATCCTCTTCCCCGAGCTGAGGGCCGTATTGGGCGACGACTCCGTCTGGGGAGACGTGCCCGGAGAGCATGGTATGTAATGTATGCCCCCCCCCTTTTCACCGCTGCCGGGCCCAAATTCCTGACGGCCGACGAGAAACGCTGGTGCGCGGCCTCGACGGGCTGCGAAGCTACCTAGACTCGCTTTCGAACGCGTCGGCCCTGACGTCGACCGCCCTCCTCGGCGTCATGGACCGACTGCACCAACCGCTCGAGCACCATCTCCACCACGAGGTCGCCGTCATGGCCGACATGGCGACGCACGCCAACGCGCCCGCGGCCGACTCGCTCCAGGGCGCCGTGGCCTCGGCTACGCTCAAGGCCTGGGGCAAGAACACGGTGCGCAAGGCGGGCGTCGCCGACGTCGTGCCCCTGTTTCTGCTCAACGCCGACCGCACGGCGGAAAACGGCATGTGGAGAGACTGGCCGCCCATGCCGCGACCCGTGCGGTGGGCCATGGTCAACATGGTGGGTGCCGTCCACGGCGGTTGGTGGCGCTTCGCGAGTTGCGACGGTCGCGGCCAGCCGAGACAGCTGTATGCGCTGGCGGCGACGAGGCGCGGAGCCAAGCAGGAGCTGTAGAGGAACAAGGCCCATACATAGGTCGGTACCTCTACATACAATACTACAAAGCGACCCGTTTCCGCACGGCGACGTGGTCCTCGACGGGCGCGAAGCCGCTGTTGTTGGCGTCGCAATCTCTCAGCGCGTGCTGCAGCGCCCTCGCTGCCTTGTCGTCGCGCACGGTAAAGGGCCGGCGAAAGAAGCCGTTTATAGGGACGGAAGCGTTGGCGTGATCCGGATCGAAGACGAGAGAGGTGGCGTCGCCACAAACGGTGCGGGTGGCGGTGACGGCGTAGCGCAGCAAATCAGCGCCGACACCCTTGCCGCGAAACCTCAGCAGCGTAGTCCAGGCACGTATAACGCCCCGCGCGGGCTTCTTGTCGTCGCCCTCGGGCGGGAGGCGCAAGACGAGGGTACCGATCAGGTCGGGACCGAAGCGGGCGACGAGAACGAGGTCCTCAGCAGCCAGGAAAGAGGCGCAGTCGAAGCTTTCGGCGAGACGCAGAAAGGGTGCGGTGTAGAGACGGACGGCGGCGAGGTAAGCCATGATGAGGCCGCAAACGGTGACGAGGGAGCTGCCGAGGTCGGGCCCGGCGTGGCGCCAGACGGAAGCGCAGCCGACGACGAGGACGGCGAGGCAGAGAGGGTGGAAGATGATGGCCAGCGCCGCGACTTGACGCTGCTGGGCGATGCTGTCGGCGACGAGTCGTAAGGCATCGCGGCGATCATCGGGAGTGAGGGCCAGTTCGAAGGTGAGGGGGGGAGGAGGGGGAGGAGGGGGAGGGGAGCTCATTGCGGGTGGGTATTGATGGTGTTTGGGTAGTGCGATTGTTGACTCAGAAGGGGGCTCATGAAGGGTAGCTCAAAAGATGCTTTGCTCCTGAAGGTGGCTGAGCTCAAGCCATATCGTACCGTACACAATCGGGGGAAGAAAATCCTCGGTCAAGGCAGATTCGGTCAAGACAGAGAGATAGATTCGCCGCGTCGTCGACCGAAAAGAAAAAAAGAGACAATAGCCAGATTTTTAGCACGTGATGCCGCTACAAGCTCCGATTGGCCGCTTCCGGGCCGAAAGCGACAAGAAAAGCTGCACACCAATTGTAGGGGGCACGATGGTGTGACAGTGTGACGATGATGTATTCTCCCCGAGAGCTCTGTGTAGCTAAGCTAGGATATGTATATCGTACATGCATCACGTGCTGTGGTCACGTGGCCTATGGCCACACTTGCCCCGGCCTCTTGCGTCGTGCCCTCACGATGCCTCATCAGCCTCCATTTCGTCGTCGTCTTCCGTGGATGGCATCGCATCGGGGTGTCGGCCTGTGATGCTGTCAAGTTCTTTCATCATCCACTTGACTATCGTGCTGGCTGTGTCGTCGATCTTTTTCTCAATGCGACTGGTGGCGTCATGTATGTCATTGCGCAGCTTGTCGACCTCTGCCTTCGTTGCCCATTTAGGCTCGTGGGGCGTGTGACTCCGGTTGTCATGTGTTAGTGTCGCTGTCCTCGCTTTGATCATGTTTTGCCATGGTGTGTCTGCGGTCGTGTCGTCATCGTGCCGCGTGGGATGGGGTGTTTGTTCTCGCATGCGGCGATCTATGGTCGTCGTGGTCTCCGTCGCGGTGGTGTCATGAAGCCTGGCGCGCTTTGTCGATGGGTTGGCGTCTGATGCGTCGGGGGAGAAGGGCCAGAGTTTCTGGATGGCGTCGGATGCGTTGTCCAAGCGTTCGGAGACATTCATATCCGTGGGTCGGGTGTTGTACCATGCCGCACATAGGACATGGAATTCGAACTCGGCCTCCGAGGTCCAGTCAGGGTGGAGTTCGCTCATGCCCAGGAGCTTTTGGAATCGTGCGTGTGCATCATGAGGCTGTTCCAAGAGCATCATACGTATATCGTGCGCTTTGCTCGCCTGTGCTGGCTTGCCGATGGGGTAATTGATGGGCCAGACGTCTTTCATGATGTCTTTCGTGGGCTTCCACACTGCCTCAATGTCTCGCTTTCGTGCTGCGGCGTCCTTGGGGAACATGACTCGCAACAGCAGCCATGGCATCCATGTCGGGTTTTGTTGACTCTTCGCGTTCACCCAAAACTTATGGTTCACCATCTTCCTGTTGGACTTGGTGGCTGTGTTGAATTTCACCAGATTGAACCATGCATTGCGATCGGCTGCCGTGAAACTTTGGCGGATGCGCTTGAATTCGTTGAGTGTGTCGATGTACCAGCGTCGGCTACGATCCTTGTCCACGTCCATCGGCGTGATCCTGAATGTCGGGTAGTCGGTTTCTATGTTGAAGCTGGCCTGGTTATGATGTTCTCGGTGATGTGCACGTCTTGTACGGTGTGCGGCATGAGGCAGTTTGTTCCACAAGTTGTAAACGCCTTTCATGCTCGTGGTGAGTGTCTTGCCTTCGGATATAATGTAGCCAGGCGTATTGTGCATCTGGATGACGCTGGCGGTCGCTTGCATGTCCGTGCCCACTGTCGCGGTGGGTGCTGTCACAGGCGTTGATGCTGCCATCGTTGTGCGGGTGGTCGCCTGCATCTCTCCACCTGGGGGCGTGGCTTCATCCGCACGCTTGTCCGTGACAGTGTTGGTGGTTGTCTGCGCAGTTTCTCCCGTTTCCACTGCGGACGTGGCTGTCTGAGGCTTGTTGATCGGCGTCCATGCATTGTGTGGTCGCTCTGCGGTGGGTGTTGAGGTCGTGTTGCAGACAGTGGTGGTTTCGTCTGACGGACCGGCATATATGTCATCGTCGTCTATGGTGTTGATTGTCGGTCGGCCTCCGCGAGGATGGTTGTCATGATCGTCGGATCTTGCTGCATTTCCGGTGTCATCCGTGACGGCGGTGTTGGTCGTGGTATCTGTGGGTGTCTCCTCGGTGGTTCCAGGACCAGTTGCAGCGGCATCGTGGGCTTCGTTCGTGGTTGTTACGTGCGGAGGCTCATCGCCAGGCTCGGTGTTCGCCATGCGGGCGAAGAGTGAACTAAGCATAGGATTTCAAGTGCAAGAGAAGATCGTGGCTGGCAGAGCTGCGGGATGCATCGGGATAAATAGTGTGAGAATTCGATAAAGGAAAGAAAGGAAGGAAGGAGTGTGAAGAAAAGAAGGAAATGAAAATAGAAGAGGGGAGGAAGGAAAATGAGAACAATAGCTATGGAGAGGTTCGGATAGCGATATAGCAATGCTGCCAGTTGGTGGCAGTCACGTGTCGTGCTTCGCACGATACCAGTCGTGCAGAGCAGTTGCGGCTGTTGGGCCGAGTTTGGCGACGGGGATCCATGCGTCATGTTCGTGGCCAAGGCCGACGAATCGCACCAGGTACTCGGTCTTGTCGTGTCGCAGGCGTTGACCGATGATTCGTTCGGGTGTTTTCTTAGTGATATCGATTGGTGGTGTGATCTTGGATCTCATGAAGGGGTCTGTTGAAGCCGGTTCCAGCCATTCCACATTCACGACGGGGTGTATTTTCCAATGTTGTGGGAGGGCCAGTCTGTACGCTGCGCGGCCCACGCGCTCCATGACCTCGAATGGACCGCAATATTGAGCGTCGATCTTTGCAGGGATTGTGGATGGAAGTTGGTATCCGTGGTGCAGACGAAGATACACCTTATCGCCTGTCTTGAATGAGATATGCTGATGGTGGCGGTCGTAGTATCTCTTCGCTGCCATGCCGGCCAGGGCGATGGCGTCTCTGGCTTCCATGCGCGTGGATGGTAGGTCTTTCCATCGTGGTGTTGATGGCGTCAGTGCGGCTGCAGGGCCCGTGGGCGTGAACCCTTTTGTGGTAACGTTCGGCGCTTGTCCTGTGGATGCTGACACGGTGTTGTTCAGTTCGAATTGAATGTATGGGACCGCGGTTGGCCATTTTGCTGGGTCGTGCAGGGAGTCGATCGACACTCGCAGTGCAGACTCGACGACATGGACGAATCTCTCTGTCTGACCGTCGGTTTGTGGGTGATACGCGGTCGAATATGACAGTCGAGTCTGATGTTGTCGCCACATCGTACGCCATATGGCCGATAGGAACTTGGGGTCCCTGTCTGTGATGATGTTTCGTGGCAGTCCCCAGTTACCGTTTAGGAGACGCCTGGTCAGGGCGATGCCGTTTTGAGTGGCGGAGTCCATCTTTCGGCATGGTTCGATGATGATCTCTTTGGACAGTCGATCCACCACGATCATGGCTGAGTCGTATCCGTCGTCAGACGTGGGCAGGCCTAGCAGGAAGTCTAGACTGATTGTTTCGTATGGGTTTGCCGGTGCCCAGATTGGCTGCAGTGACCCGTATGGTCGATGCCGTCGTGTGCGATAAACTTCGCATGTCGGGCACGTTTGAAGGTACTGTCGCAGCAGGCGACGACCATGGCGGATGAAGAAGGGCTGGAGTTGGTTCACCAGGCGGTCGTATCCCATGTGGTTATCGTCATGGATCATGGAAAGGATGTGTTGTATACATGATGCTGGGACACACAGTCGGGGTGCGGCGTCAGAGGTTTGGTACCAGAGTGTGCCATCCGCTTCACTGTAGAATGGCAGGGTTGCCTTGTCAGCCGGTTGTAGGGTGTCGTTGCTGGCAATTGTCTCCAGGATGCCTCTGTACACTGGGTCGTTTTGGTATCCGTCGAGGAATTGCTGTCGGAGCTCATCAGACATCGAGATCGTGTGCATCATCGGTTGGTTCGTCTCGTGGAATGCCGTGGCCGGTGGCTCGGGACCTGGTATGGTCATCGTCCAGTGTGTGTTTCCTTCTGGCGTCGTGACTTCAATCCAATCGTCGGGTCTGTCGTCAGGAAGCAGATCCAATTGTCCAGGTGCGGTCGCTGGTTGCGGGGAGTGCATAGCTGGAAGCCGACTCAATGCATCCGGCACAATGTGCGTGCGACCACTCTTGTGGATGGGTCTGACATCGAAACGGCTGACGTATTCCATGCCACGGAGCAGTTTCCGGTTCATCGCGGATCGTGCCGTCGTGTTCGCGATGTCCATTTGTCGATGCATAGACACAATGGAAGCATGGTCTGTGAAGCAAATCGTCGGTGGGCATTCTGTCGCATTGATCCATGTGCGGCACTTTGAGAGCGTCCACACGTAGCCGGCCATCTCGAGCTCTGTCGACCAGTACTTTTTCTCTGCCGGAATCAGGCCTCTGGAGAGGAAGGCTACGGGCTGGATAGACTTGATTGGCGGGTATTTCGTGATCTTGCCGTCTATCTTAAGGCTGTCGATCGCGGTGTCTTCGACGTGGTACACCATCACGCCGATGCCATCGTGGGACGTGTCGAAGTCGATAAACAGAATGCGCTTTGTGGCAAAGAATGTCAGGACAGTGTGTTTTGTCAGCGCCTTTTTGATCTCGTCGAAGGCGCGCAGCTCTGCTGTCGAGGGGATGGCGACATTGACGGTGGACGTTCGTGTCCTGCGGGCGCTCTTCGTGGCGTGGTCTTTTGTCTGTTTGATGGCTCGGTAATGACGCTGGAGTTCCGTTTTCCGTTTCTGTAGTGGCTCGACGATCATGGCGTAGCGTGGTACATAATGCCTGAGGCTGCCTGTGAAGCCAAGAAAGTGCTCGAGGTCTTTCATGGTCTTCGGGAATGTGAGTTTGCGGACGGCGTCCAGCTTCTCCTCCGGTGTGTGTGGCCCGTGGCTGTCGCACATCTGACCGAGGACCGTGACAGCGTCGTATCCCACGAACGACTTACTGGGACCGATACTGATGTTCGAGTCACGAAGGCGTTGGAAGACGAGTTCAAGGTCTTGCAGGTGTTGATCGATGCCGATGGAGGGAATGACGATGTCATCGCAGTATGCGTCTGCGGCGGTGTGGCGTAGGATGTGGTCCACTCTGCGTTGTACGTACGCGTTGCAGCCGCGGTACCCCATAATGGGCACATTGAACGTGTACTGGCCGTCTGTGGTCGCGATAGTGAATCCCCATCTCGAGTCGGGATGTATTCGCCACTGGTAATAGAAACTCATCGCATCCATTACCGTGATGTGAGTGGCATGCGCCAGTTTCGCTCGCATCTCATCTTGGTTACGCATAGGGTATTGGTCCTGCAAACATATCCTGTTGAAGGGTCGTGCGTCGATCACCATGCGTCCCTTGGGTGGGATCCCCTGCCACACGACGAACACCGGCAGTGCGAACGGAACTTGATCCTTGGTGCGAAAGACTTTGCCCGCGGCCTCCAGCTTGCCGAGTGTCGTTCTCACGATCTCTCGTTCCGTAGGTCCAAGAGGATAGACTTTGCATTTCTTTGGGATAAGGGTATGCCAGTCGGGTACAAGTTGGACTCGGAGCATGTCGTCTTCATCACATGCGGCGAATCCTTTGTCTTGGAAGACGTCTGCGAACTGCGTGATGAGGTGGGATAGGCGCTCGGCATCGTCGTTGCCTGGTCTGACACGAATTGAGACTCCGGTGGCATGGGTCATGACTCTGTCGTCTTTGGGGGGTGTGAACAGATGCTTCTCCGGTCTTTCCATGTCCTTGGCGGCGAGGTCCGCTGCCGTGGGCGCATTCTCGGGCGGAATCTCCTGTCGGTGTGCCGCCATGTCCATGCGATGGAGATGGCCAATGAGTTGATGCTTTGCGAGTGTGATGGGCCGTGCAGTCATGTTCGTCATGATGGCTCGTTTCGTGTCACCGTCGGCGAGAAGGGCATAGTTCCTGACACCCGGCATCGCCATAGGCTCGAAAATGTACTCGTGGGGTGTCAGTGCGTGATGAGTCGTCGGTATTGCTTGGGTGCATCCCGGGGCGAGTGAAGTGTCTTCTTCGGCGGTCACTCGGAAGACGCTGGGTTGCGCTGGGCCAGGTTGCCACGATGTCATCCGCACTCGTACTCCGCAGCATTGGAAGATTGCACATCCCTCGGAGTTGATGATGTCGACTCCTTGCGGTCCGAGGATATCCATGCCGATCAGCATGTTCGCGCGGAGGTTGTCAACGAGCATGATTTTGGCGCTGAAACAGGCGGCGGCGTCTGTGCCTGACATATCTTGCCCCACGAAGTTCATGGGCAATGTGACATACTCTCTCGTGCTGTGCATGTCTGAACCGATGCCGCGTACGACATGTGCCTGAGTCTGAAAACACACAGTTAGCTCAGGGTAGTACGTTGCTGTCCATAAACGATCTGCCATAGAGACGTCGCAGCCAGTATCAGCGCAGACATCTGATGTCGCGTGTGGCTGTGATAAGTCTGGACAGATCCAGAACTTAAGATACGTCCATTGCCTTGGTCCCATAGGAGGCGTGGCATTGGATTCGCAGATGCGGAGTCCGTTGGTTGTAAAAGCAGATGAATGGATTGGGTTCTGACCTTGGTCCAGCTTGGCGGCGAAGAATGCCTGCGACTGGTCGGTTGGTGCGTGTGTGTCACGCAGGTGTCGGAACAGTTCATTGCGACTCGTTGCGACAAAGTGGCAGTTGCGACACGCGTGGCCGGTGCTTTGAGGCTGTGTCGCGATGTGGTGTGCGTCGCCGTGATTGTCAGGTTCTGGGAGGCTATCGGTCCAGTCCTGCGGCTCCCCGGTCCATGGGTTATAGGGGAAGTTGGACGTTGCTGCATGGTACGCTTGGTCGTCGTAGTTGTCTATGTCGGGAGCGTCATAGCCATCCCAGTAGCCGTTGTGCTCCTCTTGCCATTCCTGCCACTCGGCCCAGTCGGTCGTGTCGTCGTACTGGTCGGGGGTGTCTTGTGTCTCTTCTGTAGACCCTCCGTGTTGTGCCATGCCTTGTCGCACGCCGGCCGGTGGTGGTGCGGTGCCTGCACGAGGTGCCTGGCCCGCTGGCGCCGGTGGTGGTGCCTGTCTGAAGGGATTATTTCCGGTCTGATACGGTGCCTGGTTCGGGAGGAGCCATTGATTGGGGCCGTTGGGTGCGCGAGGAGGAATGTTGTAGTTGCCTCGGCCGTAGCCGTTGCCATACCCATTGCCGTATCCGTTGCCCCTGCCTTGTCCATTGCCGTACGCGTTGCCTCGGCCTTGTGGTTGGCGGTAGCCGCCTCCTCGGTATAGGTCAGGTCTTCCATCACGGCCGTACGGTGGGTTGTATCCGTAGCCTTGTGGATTGTATCCGCCACGCATGCCTCCATTGTAGAAGCCTCTGCCGCCTTGTCCGCGTCCGTACCCCCTGTCACCGTAGCCACGTTCATACTGACCTCTGCCAGATGGCATCGGGGGTCGTTGATCGGGTCGGAACGGTCCGAGCGTGGGCCTGAATGGGGGCGGTGTGTTGTATTGGCCTAGTCGTGGTGCTGGCGGAATGTTTGGCGTGTTGCGGTATTTCTCCAGCGCTTGTCGGCGGATAGCTGAATCCTTGACACGGATAGACTGGAAGAAATCATCGATGGTGCTGTGTTCGTGGGGTTCGTCAATGACGCCTTGGAGTGCTCCATCGAATGCTTGGTACGCTGCACGCAGTTGTCCTTGTGCATCATGGTTACAAGTCCTGGCGTCGCGGACGATCTGTTGGACAAATGCGTAGATGTCTTGGCCACGATGGACATCAATGAGGCCAAAGCGTGCTCGTCGGAGTCGTGCCATTGCTTCACCGTAGTGAGGTTTGAAGCGGTCACATAGTTCGGTCACGATTTCTTTAACGGTGCATTCCTCGAGTGCTTGTCTAGTCTCCTCGGAGAGGATTTGGGTGTGCCAGACTAGAGCTGATCCCTGTAGACATTGGGTCCATGCTTCCCGCACTGGGGCTTCTCCACGGGTCCTGGCGAGGTGCTGGAGGCGATCACTGAATGCGAAGACGCACGTGTACGTGGTGGACTTGCCATCTGAGAACATTCCGGTGCCGGTGGCGTCGCGCTTATCTGGGTTGAAGAAGCCGATGTCAGTCGAGCGCAGAGCAGACGTGCCGCCCATGCCGGTCGTTGTTCCCACAGTCTGTCGTGAGTCCTCTCGCATGTTGCGCATCGCTTCTGCCATCAGGGTTGCCATGTTCTGATTATTTTCCCTGAATGCGTGGGCCATCATCTGAGCGGCGAGGCTGGCAGTGAGTGGTGTGTCTGGGGTGATCGATGGGTCTGGTGCGGGGGTGGCACCGGGAGTGGGTCCGGAGCCTCCGGCCGGTCCCGCGGCTGGGCCGGTGCCGGACATCCTGACTTGTTTTTTCTGTCGTGACTTGAGAAATGGAGATGGCGTGCGCTGGAGTTCAGTGTCAATGCGAAGCTGCTCCACGGCGTCCGCCAGATGTGACACGGGTGACTCTGAGCGTGGGGGTTCGGGTCCTTCCGATGGTTGTGAATGGAAGGAGGAAGATGCAGATGATGGCAAGCGAGTTTGAGTGGGGTCTGTGGGCTCGGCTATGTCTCGGAGTGTTTGGGTGGCAGTCGTGCCTGGTGTCCTTGGGCGTGGCGTTGGTTCGTGTGGAAGGACGTTGTCAAGGAGGTGTCGTGCCTGCTTCCTCCAGGACTTGACAGCTCGCCGTAATGCTGCTGGGGAGGTTGCCCACTCGACGGGCCACTGATCAGGGTCTTGTCCGAGGAATGATGCAGAGATTCTCGCGATGTCGGCACGATCTTGTTCAGTGACTGCTTCGTAGAGCGATGTGCCGTGCTGCAATGATGTGCTGAGCAGCAGTTGTAATTGTCTCGCTCTGAGGTATGGTGTGTCAGGCAGCGGCGGCATGGGGCCACCACTGCCGTGAGTGTTCTCAACGGTCTGTCTCCGATGGGGATGGTCGTGACAAACAGGGAGAGATGGTCAGATGGGGGAATGGGGGGCTCCCCGGGGCACACGATGTAGTAGAATTGCTACCAATCTGTAGGGGGCACGATGGTGTGACAGTGTGACGATGATGTATTCTCCCCGAGAGCTCTGTGTAGCTAAGCTAGGATATGTATATCGTACATGCATCACGTGCTGTGGTCACGTGGCCTATGGCCACACCAATGCCGCGCGCACGTGGCCCTAATCGCCATCTATCTATTCGTGCCTGCCTCGTCCATCTGTCTAGGTGTCCACCCAGCAGCAACCCACCCAGGCCTGTCTGTACCTGCCTAGCGCTTCGTACCAAGGTTAGAATTAGAATGCTGGTATCCACCCGATCCACATTCTACCCCACACATTCCATGCCCCACACACACACCCCCTTCTCTCTTTCTAGCTTTAGTCCCTCAAGCTTCTACACAAGTGAGATGCTTCTTCGACTCTTCCACACACACACACACAAAAAGTCTGCACCCCACCATCACGATATCCACATCCATGGCGATATAACCCGCCCAGTTCGCCCTGGATCCACGACCCCAGTTTACCCGGACCACAATCCTCCCCCCCTGGGAAAAGAAAGGAAAAAAAAAAGGGGGGGGGGAAGCCGGAACCAGAGCGACTGCTTCGTCGGCCAACGTGTGTTGCTCCCCTCTTCTCATTGGCCGGAACTCGTTGCTTATCCCACCTCGTTGGATCCTTTCGACTACCAACCAACCGGCTCCGTTTCCCTTTCTCCTTCAGCTATTGATGATGCTGCTTCACCACCCCGGACGTGGACTCGGCGAGCCCACTCAATAAATCCAATTGTCGGCATTGCTTTTTTCTCAAGTGTCGTCGTCCGTTGGATTTGACACGTGCCTTCTTCCCACCGTATAAGTCTTTAAATGCACATTGTATGTATACTCCGTACGGATTACAAGCGCAGGCATTTTTTTTTATGTATGTATGTATGTATGTATGTACGTTGCATATATTGACTCTCTCTTTTTTTCCCCTTCTCCTCTCTTACAAGGTTACCCGCTACTTGACTGGCGCGTCTTTCTCGGATTCGAAGCCATGCCCGTCTCGGCCCCATTCCACACTCTCTGACCGTGCTCTTTATCAACCACCGGCCGGTCTCTCCATTTTGAGTACTGTCTTGCATCTTGCACCGTCACAATCTCATTTCTTGCTTTCTTCCTCTCTTTTTCTTCACTCTCTTCCTCCTCCTCCTTCTCCTCCCTCTCCTCCTCCTCCCCCCCCCCCCCCCCCCCACCATCATCACCACCCACCTCGCCTCACTTACACAAGTTCCCGCAATGGCCATCGCCTCGTCGTCGCCCACAAACTTCAAGGCGAAAAAGACGTCCGGCGGAAACAGCGCCTACCACAACTTCCACAACGACTTCGTCCACGTAGCAGACGTCAATGAGCGCCGTCGCCTGGCCCTCGCAGAGGTGGATCGCGCCCCCTTCGGCTGGTATCATGTCCGCGCCTGTGCCGTCGCCGGAGTCGGCTTCTTCACGGACTCTTACGACATCTTTACCGCCTCCCTCCTGACCATCATGCTCGGCATCGTCTACTACCCCGGAAGCGGCGTCATGCCCACGGCTTCGGATAGTGCCATCAAGCTCGCCACCTCGGGCGGTACCGTCGTCGGCCAGCTTGGTTTCGGTTGCCTGGCCGACCTCGTTGGCCGCAGACGCATGTACGGTCTTGAGCTCTTCGTCATCATCTTCGCGACCCTCGGTCAGGCCTTGACCAGCGGCTCTCCCTCTTGTGACATCGTTGGCCTGGTCATCTTCTGGCGTGTCATTATGGGCATCGGAATTGGTGGTGACTATCCGTTGTCTTCTATCATCACTTCAGAGTTCGCTTCTCCTTCTCCTTCTCTTTCTACTCTCCCAACCCCTACTGTTCTAAATCCCCTCTTCCCCCTCACCCGCTCCCGAGTGAGATTTACTTGCTGACGACTCCAAAAATAAACAGATTCGCCACGACCAAATGGAGGGGCGCTATGATGGCCGCCGTCTTCGCCATGCAGGGGCTCGGCCAGCTGGGCGCCGCCATGGTCATGCTCTTCGTCACCCTCGGCTTCCGCTCTCAGCTCGAAGCCGCAGCCGACATCGCCCACTGCGATGGCGACTGCCGCGTATCCGTCGACAAGATGTGGCGGACCCTCATCGGCTTCGGCGCCGTCCCGGCCTGTATTGCCCTTTACTGTAAGCCCGGACCCCCCCGTTTTCTTCACCGGCTCCGTCCTTCTCCGGGCTCCCCCCACCAACCCCCCTTTTTTTCCTCCCTTTTCTTTTCTTCTTCCTCCCGATCCGAGCGCCGAGCTGATCAAGCTGTATAGTTCGTCTTACCATTCCCGAGACACCACGCTACACCTTCGACGCCGCCCGCGACGTCGAAAAGGCCGAGGGCAGCGCCAACAACTACAAAGCCGGCGGTAACGACCACGATCCCTTGACCGGAGACGCCGCTGCCGCCGCCAACACTGGAGGAAGCATCGAGAGGCCAAAGGCCAGCTGGTCCGACTTCTTCCGCCACTACAGCAAGCTCAACAACCTGAAGCTTCTCATCGGCACCGCCGGCTCCTGGTTCTGTCTTGACGTCGCCTTCTACGGCCTTTCGCTCAACAACGGCACCATCCTCAGCGTCATCGGCTACTCCACCAAGAACGCGCACAACGTCTACCAGTTCCTCTACAACACCGCCGTCGGAAACCTCGTCATCGTCCTCGCCGGAGCCGTCCCGGGCTACTGGGTTTCCGTAGCGACCATCGACACTCTGGGCCGCAAGAAGATTCAGATGGGCGGCTTCATCATCCTCGTCGCCATCCTGGTATCCATGGGCTTCGCCTACAGCAAGCTCTCTCCCGAAGGCCTCCTTGGTCTCTACGTCGTGGCCCAGTTCTTCTTCAACTTTGGTCAGTCTTTCCTTCACCCTTCTTGTCTTATTATCTGTCCCAGATTGCTGACGGAGATCCATCGCTGCTACAGGCCCCAACACCACCACCTTCATCGTCCCAGGCGAGGTCTTCCCAACCCGTTACCGCTCGACCTCGCACGGCATCTCCGCCGCTTCGGGAAAGATCGGCTCCATCATCGGCCAGGGCGCCATCGCCACCCTCCGCACCCGCGGCGCGACAAAGGACAACCCGGCGCCCTGGATGGATCACGTCCTTCAGATCTACGCCCTCTTCATGCTCCTCGGCTGCTTCACCACCCTTCTCATCCCCGAGACGGCGCGCAAGACCCTCGAGGAGCTGTGCGGCGAGGACGACTACAATGTTTCCATGATACCGGCCGAGGCGGATACCACCGGCACGAATTCGCCTCAAAAACCGCAAGCGAGTCCGCAAATATCCTGATTTCTCTCTCTTTCACTCACGTCATATTCGTCTCTTCCTCTCCTTCTCCCCAAACAAAACTAGATAAAAAGAGACGGGACTTGACCTTCTGTGAATCATTTTCTTCTCCTTATTCCCTTATTCGTTTCAGCCTCTTCTTGATCAAACAAAATCTCACTGAATATCTTTTTTCTTTTCTTTATTCTTTCTTTCGAAACTTTCCATCACACACACTGCTTTCACACTCACCGAGGTTAGGGAAAAAACCAAGAGGATACGACTGGGAAGGTAACGTCGTTGAAAACACTGGCGCAGGGGCGGGAATAAACAGAGAGAGAGAGAGACAGAGAGAGACAGAGGAGAGGCAACTCGCAATGTGAGGGAAAACGTGGGGCAAACTGCTGTAACCTTGACCGGACCGCAGCCCTATATCAGGGAGATAATGCCGTTTATGAGCTTGATGATACTCAAACCACTATTTGCTTTTCGCGAATAAATATTGACACACTATCTCGTGTGCCTTTTCTTTCTCCGTAGGCGGGTCAGAAGTGGTCGGCTGACATTCATCTTCAATACCTAACATGAGAGCCTCGTCATTTTGCAGACTGGTGTGCCTGTCAACGTCAATATCGGGTTGTGTAAACCCCATCACCGACGCCATGACGTCGTTTCACATACATGCATGCATGCTACCAAGTTGCGATAGCCGGGTGAGAAGCTATAAACATATACTCCGTGCATACATACATACATACGTGTACGTATGCAGGCAGGTAGTAGGATAAGTACAGGTAGGTGGGTGAATAGCAGCATCAAAGCATTCAACATTTCCCCTGGTATCTCAATCAAACATAACAGCTGTGCATACAGGTCATAGCAACTTACGGCATCCTGCAGTCCATCAAAGACGTAAAGCAAAAGGAAAAAACAAACCATTTCATCATCGGCCCTAACTCACCTCGGCCGGTCTCGGCGCACGCACGACCAGTATATCCGATCGCACGCCTGCGGCAACAAAGTGACCAGCGATGAGCCCCAGGCAGGCAACGAGGTTCTCAGCCGTCGCATTCGCCAGCTTGCCCGCGTCCATGCCAGCACCACTTCCGTGCCCGCTAACGACGAGGTTCGACGTCTTGACTTCCGCCTCGGAGTCGGCGAGCTGCACGAGCTCCTCCATGGTCGCGGGACCGCGGATTGTGCTAAACTTGATGCGGGCCGCATCCTCGGTCGACAGCCTTGACTGTGCCGAGTCGAATGCGTCGGCGTCGGACGAAGACTGCTCCGACATGGAGACGCGCACGATGGAAGCCGTAGCCTGGGACCCCTCGCAGAGCTGTAGAACTAGACGCAGGGCTATCTGGTCATCCTCGCTGCCCAAGTAGGGCAAGAAGATGTGGTGCGGCTGGACGGGCGAGAACGGCGCGGGGACCTCGATGGGCAGAGCGCCCGTCGAGCACCTGCGACCCAACTTGATGTGGTCGGGATCCTTGGCCGCGGAGTCGGTCACGATGTCGGGGCGGGGGAAGAAGATGCCAACGTTGCACCGGCATGACTCGAAGACCGACTTGACGAAGGAGCTGTAGGTCGACGTCATCTTGTCGTCGAGCGTCGTCGTCGATACGACGGGGGCGTCGCCCATGCCGCCCGTTTCGCTCCATGGGAGAACAAGCAGGTCTGACGACATGGCGGTCGCCTTGGCCGACAGGGCTTCGGCGAAGCGTGACTCGGGCATGACGCCCACGTCGCCCGAGACGGACAAGCTGTGGAGCTGGCCGACGGTGCGGAAGGTGTTGATGACGGGGTCGTGGCGACTGAAGTCGGAGACCTGAGCCACGGTCATGACAGACGAGTCACGGTCTCCGAGCTGCAGCAGCCGGGTGCCGTGGACCCAAACGGGCCTGCCGGCGCATTCGGCAACGGTCTTTGAGTCCTTGGAGTCAACAGACAGCGACGGGGCAGTAGCAGGTCCGCCGAAAAGTGGCATCAGGTTGAGCATGGCGGGCATGCTATCAAGCCGCATATACGCAAGTATCCTGTTCACGCGCGTCTCTGTTGAGGGCTTCCCTTGCGCCGAGTCGTCCGTGTCAGAAGGTGCGAGGAGGGCCCCCGTGTCCCAGTCGATCTCCCCACGCTTCCAGGCTTCAATCTTGACCTGATACCATGAAGGGTACAGCGCCGACACGATTGGCGTTGTGGAGAAGGTGGTGAGCAACGCCATGACGACGAAGATGGTGAAGGTCCTGGTGCTGAGGATTTGGGCCTGAAGACCAATGTTCTATGCGCCGAGGTCGGGGTCAGCTTCAAACGACATGTCTTCCCGTGGCATGAGACACTCACGAGCACGATAAGTTCGACGAGGCCCTTGCAACTCATGAGGACGCCGATGGTAAAGGACTCCCGCCATACCAGGCCGCTCGCTCGAGCGGCAACCGATGCACCAATGATTTTGGTAAATAGCGCGAGAAACGTGGTAGCAATGACATAGCCCCACGCAGTCCCCGTGTCGAGCAGACCCAGATTAGTGTTGAGGCCCGAGAGGGTGAAGTAAAGTGGCAGGAAGATGGCACCAATGAGATCCTCCAGCTTCTCCGTTACACGAATGTTGAACCTATTCTCGCGCGGCAAGATAAGACCAGCCATGAAACCACCAAAGATGGGGTGAACACCGATGATGCCGGTAAAGAATGCAGATGCCAGGGCAATGAGCAGGATTAGAGAGATGACGCTCTGTGACGGGTCGTTTTCGATACTTCCTGTGCGGCGGAGGACCCATATCAGGGCTGGCTTGACAGCATACAAGAGCAGTAGCATGTAGGCGACGCAGCAGAGCAAAATCCAGAGCGCCGTGAGCCCACTACTAGCGTTGACCAGAGCCACGCAAAGGGCCAAAAGAATCCATCCTAGTAGCTCTGTGTTAGCACACAAAGGGCTCCATCGTGATCGCAGCACTCGAGCCGCTAAGGGGAAGAGAATAGTCTGGGTAAACGAACCGACAACGTCGTTGGCGACTCCGGCCGAGAGGGTGATGATGCCAACAGACGTGTCGAGCAGCTTGAGCTCCGTCAGAATGCGGCACAGAACCGGAAATGCCTGCAAACGAAAGAGTGAGCGACCAGTCATGCCTCCCGGGACGAGACGCACGGTGATGGCGATGGCAATGCCGATGAAAAGCATGTAAGTGGTAAATTGGGTAGGGTGAACGCCGCTTTCGTCCTTGAAGGCGTTGTAAACGCCCCAGGCCAGACCGCAGCCGACGGCAAAGGGGAGGGCAAGACCGGCGAAGGCGACCGAGGTGGCGACGCGCCAGTTTTGAAGCAGGAAGCGTACGTCAGTCTCGAGGCCGATGAGGAAGAGATAGAGAACGAGACCGAGGTTAGCGACCAGGTTCAAGTTGGGCAAAGACTCTTTTGGGAAGATGGAGGCGCGAAAGCCCGGGACGCGGCCCATGACGGAGGGGCCGAGAATGATGCCTCCGACGACCTCGGCGATGACACGAGGCTGCCGGATCTTGGACAAAGGCCAATGCAGGCCATGGCAGACGATGACGATCAAGCTCGTCTGCTAAAGTCAGAGGCCGAGCGGTCGCAAGCGGGATGGTGAAATCATGGCACCTGAATGATGAAGAGGATAATGGGATTGCTTGGGTCATAATGGGTGGGATTGCCGCCCTCGAGAACGCCGCCTTGAGGAGGCGCACGATTCTCGGCAGTGGATGTTGCTGCTGCGGAGGATAGAGTGGCAGATACGGCAGAGCTGATGGTGGACATGACGGGCAGCAATCGTAGAGCCGGGCGGGCGGGCCAGACGGAGGCCGGCAGCGGCCAACTATGGAGGGGTGTTAAAGACTTTGTAGTAAGAAGCAAAGCCGGTCAAAAAAACAAAGAGCCTTGGAGTGGGTGGCAAGGGGGGGTAGGGACGGAGCGGCCTCTTTTCAAGCGTCTGATGGGCCACGGCTTGACCCCCGGCTTGCGAAGAGTATTGCCAGCTACGGCTGTTGCACGTAGCACAGCTTATCGGTGCATGAGAATAAGACGGTTGGTCCGGGGCCGGGAGGTAGGGCGAGCTAAGCCTGGAGCAGCAGGGTTTTGGGCTTTTGCTTTTGTCGGCGCCCGATGGTGTGAGATGGCCCATTGTCACGTTTTCTCCTTTTTTGTTTCTTGAGGGGGGGAACAGAAGCAGCTGGGCGGTTGTCGCGCGTGCCGTTGAAAGAGCGAATCCAGACCGAGTTGAATTTCAGGGCCGGCCAAGTGCGTGACCAGGAGAAGCCCGTGAGTGAGCGCTAGTTCGAATGTTGCCTTTCTCCCTATACTAGTTGCTGGAGAGTGCCTTGGCAGATACGCTCAACCTCAAAGAGTCTAGAAGCATGTGTGGCGCGGCTGATGGATGCAGAGGGTAGACGCAGGCGGCAAATTCGAGGGTTGGAGCAAGAAATGAAGTTGGGATAACGTGCAGCCTGTAGGACATTTTTCCCGTGGATGCGGCGCGGGGTGCGGGGATTAGGGTCCGAGAGTTGGGTCGGGTTGCTCCTGCCCTCGAGGCTCGAGCGAATGCGACTACACGGAGTACAAGGGCTCGTACCTAGTATACCTACTACATACAGTGGCTGTATAGTGCATGTATGTACAGCGCGAACTCCGTATGTACAATGGTGTATGTATGTCTGCATGCGACAGAGGAAGGCGCAATGATCGACATGCAAGCAAGCAACCCCACCCCCTCCTTCGCTCCTTCCCGCTGTAAATCTCCCCCAGATTAAGAGTGAGGGGAAGCGGGACTGCACGTGCGGATGCAATGATGCTACGACTTACCTACATACCATCTACATGCACCTATCCCTACGGATGATACTCGTAGGTAAGTGCCCGATAGGTAGAAACTTGGTTATCAAACAGTACCCGTACTATGTCGGATGAATGCCGAGCACAGTTCATCTCCTACCTCTATACGGATTACGGATACTCCTGAGTCCTGACCTAGCGGGTAGATACTATCTAGAACTTAAATTAACCTACTACCATGCATCCACACGGAAGGCTCCCTATCCACCTGCTGACGACGACGCCAAGACAAGTCACGGCCAATCAATCTACGGAGTATAGCTGCACAGCCAAGACGACGGGCGAGACCATCAGACCGGTGAGATCGACCCCGTTGCGAAACAATAGAAACAAGCATCGCCAAGACCTTCTATCATCTCAGCTGTCAGGCGGGCGGTGGCGCTGTCGTGCTACGTCAAAGGCAGGAAGGGTCTGCCGGTACGGATACGTGCTCAATTATTCTTGGCTGACGACGCCGACCTGAGCCCTCAGTAACCTGATTATATTTCCATAGTCTCAGCTTGTGTAAACACAAATCTAGACTTGGACCTCACCCATCTGTTCGTGCGATACTATAGGCCTAAAGCAAGACATGTCTCATCTCATAATGGGGCACTTGAGCGATTTCTGCAAGCAGGCATCAAACGTAAGAGGCTTTCGAATAATAAATAGTCTTGCTTCAAATATACAATATTTCTGTGCAGTACGGACACCTGATCTATGTTATATAGGACGGATTCACAAACGCATAACAAAACCTAGAGTATCTGCATAGAGGTAGGTAGGTAGGAATGCTCAAATCCGCTGTTGGGACGAAGAGCGATCGACACCGATATACCCCCCTCAACATCCCTGCCCCAACATCCCTGCCGTGCCAGAAAAGCTTGTTGGCAAAAATAAACCGGCATTCAGATCTTCGAGTTTCCCTCCCCCCCCTCCCCTTGTCCATTGCACAGCGGGGTATCATCGTTGCATTCAGTGCTCCCAGGTCGTTATCCCGGCCGCAGGTATGCAATGCAAGCCGAGACGCCAAGAGGAATAAAAAAGAACACATGGCTGATATGCAGTCTTGTCAGCGCCACCGGCCATCATGATAAGATCTACGGATATGCATCCATGTGATTCGCATGTCCATGAGCATGCCATTTTCAAGCCAACGAACCGTGTTGCGAGGCTTTTCCCGGACGGAAACAGCTTTTTTTTCCCATCATCCCTTACTCTTTAGTCAAGCCTTCATCTCTATCCGTAAATGAATATCTAATTATGAATGTGGCGGGTAAATTCATTACTGATTACATCCGCTGGCTAGAATGCATGACAAAAAGCAAGCACAAAGAGCTTCTTCATCAGAGGCACTCCAGAAACGGGAGAAAAAAAAACCCAACTCGTTGGCTACTCTACCATCATCATCAAATCCATTGTTTGTTACACCGTCTTCTCCCCTCCCTTCCGTCCCCCCCGTGTCCTCCTCCTCCCTCTCCGCCTCCCTTCAAAACCTTTCATCCAAATCATCCAAACATCCAAGGGAAGGAGAAGAGGTGAGAGAAAACGAAAAAAAAAAGCAAGCAAACATGAAAGAAAGAACCAAGAAAATCATGAAATCCATCCCACGGCTCAGAAATCGTCGTTTCCTCTCATCAAGCGACAAACCCCGATCCTACAAACGATTCGTCAAAGCCGACGACGACAAGGATCACCTTCTCGAATCCCATCACCGCCACAAGTGTCACGACACCAAAAAGGTCGTCATCCCCGATGACCAGGAATCCCCCCCCTCCTCCGCCAAACGACACGTCGGCGGAACGCCTTACTTGTTCATCCTCACCTACATGGGCTTCTGGCAGTCTTGGTTCCAGAGATGAGAGACATGACAGAGACACTCGATGGCAAAGACGTTCGTCAGCGGTCGTTCATCATCTCGGTTCGGTAAGCGACAAGGAGGGCCGATGGAAACCCAACCCCCCCCCCCCCCTTTGCGCAGAAAGGCGTCTTTCAACGTCGTACAACGCGCAAACTGGCCTGTACATTATAGATACACTCTTGCGCGGATCAACTGCCCACAAGAAAAGACTGCAATTTCCGTCATAGACTTAGTATCACGATCAAGGGCGAGCACCCAAAAACCGAGCGCGTCCCGTCGGAAATCTCCTTGATAGAGCAGGAGACGACACATGTAGGGGTCGAGGTGCTGAAACATAGGTTATTCAAGAAAGAAAAAAAAAACGCCGTCATCATCGTAGCACATCTCTTATTACAATCGAGAACCCAGCCCTACCTGTTTATTCCCCCCCCGCGTTACCCTCGTGAATAGACGTTGCCGCCACCTCCACCTCGAAATGGCACGCCATTGTGTAATTGCAGCTTGTCGTCGTCAAGCGTACGATGAAGCCCTCGACATCTCTATGCAAACCAATGGCTCGAGAAGGAGAAATACTGAAAAAGAGAAAGAGACACATCACAGACCAAAAACCTCTCAAGCAAAGGCCCCCACCATCGCCATGAGGACGGCGCCGGCCACGACGGCAAGATACGCGCGGAGCCTCTTCCTCCCCTTGAGCACCTTGTAGCTCTTTTCCGTCAAAAAGTCCTCGGCCAATAGTTGGACGAGCCCAGCGTAGAGTAGCAGTCCTGCCGAAACGGCGTTCATGAAGCCGACGACGAGGAGTCCGCCCATCGAAGCCGGGTCGTACATGGTGTGTACGGCCATGCCGATGGCCTGACCCAGCGGCGTCGTGACTCCGTAAGCGAGCACCATCAACCAGGGGCGCAACGAGTTTCGGGGGAACTGAATCGCTGCGATGCGGCTACCCAGGGCCAGGCCCTCGAACGATTGGTGAAAGCAGATGGCGACGAGGAAGACCATAAAGGCCGGGCCCGTCGCCACTGACACGGCCATGCCGATGAAGACGCTGTGAAAGAGAATACCGGCCTCCAGCAGCAGGCACTGCAGCACCTGCCGTCTCTGCTGATCCGGCGTCGACCCAACTGACTGCGGCACCTCTTGAACCGCCGGAGCGGGGGCGTTTCGACTGTTGGTCTTTATGGAGGAAAAGCGGTTTTCTCCGACGGTATTGAGGTCATCGGCGTCCAAATCCAGATCTGAGTCCTCATCGTGAGCCGAGGAATCGGGAGTGTGCGGCGAGCCGACGCTAGTGGGCGTCGCTTCGGGTAAAGGTGAGACACCGGCAACCAGACCCTCAGAGGCTTCCACATCATGAAGAGTGATTCTCGGCGGCCGATGACCGTTAATCCTGCCCCTAGAAGGACGACACGTCTCGTTTACGAGCCGGTCGTCGCTATCGGAGTCGTCGTCGAAGTAGTCGTGTGCGTGCGAGTGCGAGTGGCCGGCTCCTCGGGCCGTCAGGTAGGACTCGACGCCGACGACGGCGACTGCGGCCACCATGGCCACGAGCCCCGGAAGAGGCTTGTAGCCCTGGCTGAAGAAATAGGGAAGGCAGGGGTCCGTGAGGGACTCGAAAGCCGTCGGTAGCAGGTGGACAAAGGCCGTTGCCAGGAGGACGCCGGTGCCGACATGCTGACAGTAGAAGATGATCGTCTTTTGCAATTTGCCGGCCGCCGTGCGTCGCGAAATCAGCGGAAGGCCGCATGCTGTTCTTCCTTGTCAGACTCTCCGTCTCGACGGGAAAGAGACTCATACCGAGCGTGCTCAGCGTCAATATCAACAGGAGAGCGCACACGTGCGCTGACGTGTCGTACCACCCTGATCGCCTTCCACCGCACTCGGGTCTTTCACCCTGCTCCCTTCGGCGCTCGATCTCGCTGAGGAGGCTCGTGATCGAAACGGACGACCACATCTGGTCGGCAGAGGGTTGCGCCGTCACATCATCGGGGACGCCCATTTTGCTCATTGTCTGCAGAAAAGACTCAGTTCATGGCGCGAATAAGCTCCAATGGCCACCTATGTCCGGTAGAAAGGCAGACAAGGAAGCAGGACTGGGGCTGGCTGATTGAGACTTTCAGGTGGACGACGAAGCCAGTTAAGATTAGTTGGACATGGAGGCCGGTCGGGATTAGTTAACGCAAGGTGCCTCGTCATCGGCGCGGCTAATCTTCGGCCCGCCCTTGACGGCTTCGGCCCTCAAACCTATAGCGCCTGACGACTTGTTCCTGCTGGTAGTCGGACGCGGCCTTTGTCGTCGCTCGTTAACCGAGCCGGCGTTCCACCACTTTGTTCTCCCCTGACTCGCCGTTGAGCACGTTTCATAGACACACTGCCACGTTCTCACTGCCACGCGATCGCTGCTAATTGAGCGAGGCCATGCGAGTTGGGCTGAATTCCATCCATCATTACTATCGTGACGCTCGCCGGCTGCTTGTCGTATAGCTGTACATGCAAAGAGGTATGGTCTCACTTTCCCCTGGCTACACCTATCCATCCGCACTCCTCCCCTCCCTTAGCGGCCGACCCGAATCACCCCGGCCGCAATTAGCTTCTGGATCTTGCTACGCACGCTTGGGTTTCGCATGTGCTCCTGAAGCGCCTTGGGGTCGGATTGCGCTTGCTGAAGGATGGACTGCATCACCGGGTCCTGCATGATGCTCATGATCTTTAAGGTCGTTCGTGTCAGCGGCGCATTCTTCCTTCATCCCCTCGACAACTATAAAACTCACCTCCGGGTCCTTGGCCAGCCTGTCTCGCGTCTGCTCTTCCGTTTCGTTGTCCCGCGCCGCGTACATGGCGGCAAAGGCCTTCTGCTGCTGCTGCTCAATCTCCCGCGCGTTGGCGCCCTTGTGGTGCTCCGTGTCGACCTGATGCGCCTCCGTGCACGCGTCGACGCATTCCGAGTACTTGCGCATGCCAAAGTAGGCCTGCGCCTTGCGGATGTAGGCCCGGATAAAGGTCGCGTCTCTCTTGATGGCTGCGTCGCAATCTTCCAGTGCGCTGGGGAACTCGAACAGCTTGATAAAGGCCGCCGCCCGGTTGCTGTACCCACGGGGGTCATCGGGCGCACGCTTGATCATCTCCGAGTACGCGGCCACGGCTCCTGGGAAGTCCGTCTCCTTGAACTTCTTGTTCCCCTCCTCCCGGGCCTCTTCCGCCTTGGCCGGATCGATGTAAGCCTTTTTACTGGCCTCGAGGTTGGCCCGTTCTGCGGCACGGAGCTTTGTGAGCACGTCTGGCATCCGGTGTTCGGTCAAGGATCGGTTGTAATTCTCGATGGCCAGCGCCAGCTCTCCCTTTTTCTCGTACGCGGTGCCAATGCGGGCGTAGCTCTTTGCAATCAGTTTAAAGTCTGCGTACATCTGGCGGCCCTCGTCGATGGCCTTTGTGCACGCCTCGACGCACTTGTCGTAATCGCCTTTTTCGAAGTAGGCGGCCCCGAGGTTGTTGAGGTAGGTGATGTCGGGAAAACATTCCCATGCCTTGCTGTAGTGCTTAATGGCCTCGTCAAACTCTCGCTTCTTGTACTTTTCGGTACCGAGAGCCTTTTCCTTGTCTGCCTCGGCCTTCTTCTTCTTCTTCTCGAGGGCCTCTTCGTCCAGCTCCTCGGGCTCAGCCTCCGGTTCAGGCTGCGGGTCCTTCTTGGCGGGCTGCTCTTGCAGATCGGGCATGGGGGTATCCTGGGTCCTAGGATCGCTATCGCGCACACTCATGTCCACGCCCATCGCGACCCCCATTGCCGTAATCATTCTCTCATCGCTGAAGAGCTGCTGAATGTTTTTGGGGTCGCGTTGGATCTGTTGCAGTCTTTGCATAAATACCGGATCCGCCAGATACGAACTCGTCTTTGGGTTCGCGGCGAGTTTCTGGATCAGGTTGGGGTCATTAAACACTGAGCCCAGGCCGCCGTCTGTCGGGGAAATAAGTCAGTGCCGCGCGCTCGGTTCGGAGAGGGCAGTCCTGTTTACCGGATTCTTGCTGCATGGCCTTTTGAACCGAGGCAAGCCCGCTCTTGAGCTGCGCGTTGGAGGCGTCGAGCTTCAGACCCTCCTCGTACGCATCGTTGGCGCCCACCAAATCGCCCTTGCCGTGCAGAGCAGCGCCTTTGCGCCCCCAGCCCTTTGCCCAGTCCGGCTTAATCTCCGTCGTCTTCTCGGCATCCTGAAGAGCTTCGTCCCACTGCTTCTTGGATGCGTAGGCGGCGGAGCGGTTGCTGTATAGGATATGGTTCTCGGGTTGGAGGGCGATGGCCTGGGTGAAGTTGTCGCTACACGTACGAGCAAGTCAGCGTCTTGTCTTCGCTAGTCGGCTGTCGCGATGACGAGGGGAGAAGCGCACATGGCAGCGTCGAAGTTCTTTTCGGCAATGGCCTTGTTGCCAAGAGCCTTGAGCTCGTCCGCAGAAGCCATGATTTGTGGGGAGAGGGAAAGCGACAGTATGTATGAGCTAGAGACCAAGAAACAGAGCGCCGCTATGCGAGGAAGACGTAGAATGAAGAAGGAGAAGAGGAGAGAGAAGAAGATTTGATCTCAGACGGCTGAAGCGGCGACGATTTGAAACTCTGAAGAGGAAAAGACAGAGAGAGTGTGTGAGAAAAAGAGGCTGATTCTGGAAACTGCTGGTGGGGAAGAGAAGCTACCTTCTAGCTCCTTCGACGGCGGGTCCCGAGTCTGAGCCTCTAATTGGCCGAACAGCAGGGATAGACAGGCTACGATTACAGCACTGTCTCGACTTCCATGATATAGCATCTTAACCACCTCTATCCGTAGGATGTGGATGTAAAGGTGGCTGACCTTTTTCTTCAAACGGACTACATACATATGTGCATCTTGCCTTGACGAATCGTGATTTTGATCCGAGAGTCTCAAGTGACGAGGAGAATCCATGTGGTAGGTACGGACGCACATACCCTGATAACCGCATCGAGCTGCACGAGTCTACTGGTCTCCATCTGTTCGTTGTTTATCCTCTACTCTTCATGCATTGCATTAGCTGTGTATTTTACATACATACGTATGTATGTATTTTCCTACCTGCTGGTACGAAGCCTGCGCGTTGCCGATGGTCGTCTATAACCACTGGAAACCCTGCCCTTGTGCACTCTGCCCTACCTCGAAGTTGCTGTACGTCAAATCAACAAACAGAGCTCCCATCTATAGCCGTCTCCAAGTCCCTTGCGCCGAAACTCCCCACGCCCGAGGTCAAACCAATCAACCCATTTCCACGTCCTCAGAGTCAGCGCTTCGCCCCGGCGTCGTCCCCAAACTCTCCAAGCCCCGTTCGCTGGCGAGTTCGGCCACAAGGCCATGCTGCCCCACGCTTGAACCGCCTCGGCCGCCCATGGCTTCCTGATACTTCTTCCCCGCCTCGTTGAGTAGCGTCTGCAGTTCGACCTCGCGCGCTGCCACCTCGTCCTTTTCCTTCTTCAGCTGCCTCACTCCCGCGTCTTTGATCTTGATATCGCGCTCCATGTCCTTGATTCTGTCTTGCAGACGCGCTAGACAATCTGCCAGACTCGGTAGCGGTGTTATCTTAGGGGGTACCTGCCATAGCTCATCCTTGGGCTTCTTGGAAGGCTTCTTCAATCCGTCCAGCCCTGCTCTTGTCTGCGCCGACTCGTATGCTATCCGTCGCTCGGCGTCGCTGTCAGACGAGGAATCCGAACTGTGGCCTTCGGCCGCCGATATGAGCTCAGCCATCTGCTGACGTTCGCGCTTCCGTCGTTCTTTCACGGCTCTTCGGCCCAACGACAGGCCGCCATCCTCGACAAAGTCATCAAAGCCCTCCCCGAGATCTTCCTCCTCTGCTTGCAATCGGCTACTCTTCGTCTTCTGACCCTCAGGCTTCTCCTCGTCGTCGTCTTCGACAGAGAGGAAGTCTGTCTCTTTCGCTAGCCTGACGCGGCGCTCCTTTTTTTCCTGTATTTCCACTTCGGAAAGTATCCGAGTCTCAGACTCGCGTGGCTTCGCAGTGGGTGAATCCACGATTAAAGCGCCCTCGAGCTCGGAGGCATCCAGTTCCATCTCGAGAGCATCTTCGGCATGAAGGGAGGATATGTCACGAGGGGTACTGGGCGTCGAGGACTGAAGCTCCTGCAAATATTCCTTGCTGTACTTTGGCCTGTCGTCAGACTCTTGTGATAGTCGCGTAGGCAGTCCTCTCAGCGCAACGCCGCGCTTCGTTATGGTCTTAGGGCTTGATATCCTCTTACAGGGCGCGTCGGCTTCCCCTGCGATCCCGCTTTCTGATTCGCCGACTTCCGTTCCAAAGGAGAGCTTTGACGCCGTAGGCTTGTTCTTCTTCAGTCTCCCAGAGCTAAGCCGGCTAATATTGGGCCGGATGACCACCGGGCCATCATTGTCGTCCGCAGCGCTCGATTCGTTTTCAGGGACAACTTCGTCGGTATGGCTGTAGCTATTTCGTAGCTTCGACTGGCGGAAAGGTTTACGGCCAGCTCTCGCACCAAAGAGAGGCCTGGGGGGGTCTTCCTCGCACCGAAGTCAGGCTGGGCCCACCATGGTCGAACTGGACGCCTACCTTCGCCGTTTCCCGGCACGACGTTCGATTCCTTTGAGATTTCCACTTCCTCCGAGCCTCCAACGACGCGCGCCTTGCGCCTAGACGCAGAAAAGTTCATACCGGCCTGAACTGTTGACTTTGCTCGGCGGACAGATGCAACTCTCACTGATGCGCCGAAGTGACGTGCCAGATGTTATCTTATCTTCACGTGACTGGCAGTTTTTCCGACGCGACCATTAGCTAGCTCATGGGCCGCGGCTCGTTTGTAGGTCTCCAACCTTCTTTCTCCTACCCTTTCGCAACAGCGAAGAGGACCGTCCATACATCCTTCAAAATGGCGCCTCCTCAGCCTGAACTCAAGAAAGTAAGAGCCTTCCGGTCCGCCATCCGCGGTGCTCTCCAGCAGGACAACTCGAGAGAACCCGATGGATTCACGCGCGCCTCGACTTCCGCTAACAGCCCGGCTCAGTACCTCGAGAAAAGACTCTTCGTCCAACTGAACGGCAGCCGCAAAGTCATCGGCATTCTACGTGGATACGACGTATGTCGCACACGCACTTTATCCCTCTTTTCTTCATGTTTAGCTGGCTGACATTCATTGCACTCAGGTCTTTCTGAACATCGTGCTCGACGAAGCCTACGAGGAGGTATCCGATAATGTCAAAATCAAACTTGGGATGGTGGTACGAACAGAAGAGTTACCATGAACTATTGGGCTGTGATACTGACGTATGATCTAGGTGATCCGAGGCAACTCCGTCGTCATGCTCGAAGCGATGGACAGGATAGGCGGCGATGAGCGCCAGCAACAACATAGATGATGGCATGCAAACGACGTGCTCGGCTTGGCGTTCGGGGAATCACCTGGGCTACATCATGTCAAGCAACGGGGGATTTTTTTTTTTTTTGTTGAGAGCATCAGCCTTCATGACAGGTCATCTCCATAGGTGGCTTTCTATCTCGTTCACGTTCTGAATTCACACAAGAACCATGTTCGCGAGCCGCTCTGCAAAATTTCACAAGCGCCACCAACACGACCATCTTGATGGGTGATAGAAGATGTATAGATGCTTCATTACCCCATCTATGTATCGTTCATGCCCACACCGTAGAAAACAGCCAGATGAAGGCGGAGCATATTCTGGGGAAAGGCAAGAAGCCCACACGTGTCGCTGCCAGCGCCGATGAATCAATATCCGATAATTTACACGTCCCCTTTCTCCCCGTTCCCGCTCCACCTCCTAGAATAGGTTGCCAGTTTCACCAATCATCTTGCCCGAGAGACGCCCGCGCCGATGACGCCTGGAAGCCTCTCTTGCCCGACACCGAAAAGCATCGAAACGGCCAACCACAGGATGAAGACGAGGGCGATCGTAAAGCCGGCAAAGAGCCAGAACGCAACGCTGACATCTTGCTTCGCGCACGTCAATCCGGCCCAATGAGTCAAGCTGCCCGAGTCGCTCCTGGTACTAAGGCAGCGACAAGCAAAGCAGTCCTCGTTAGCTCTGACGCCCTTTGAGTCGGCAAATTTCTTTTCGCAAGCTCCGTGGCCTGAGCAGTTTTTGGTGGCTGAAGAGCACGCTTCGGCCGAGTTAAAGCACGCCGGAATGCGAGCCGAAGAGGCGTATAGAAAAGCGTTGCCCGACGCCGACTCATCGAGCGAGACCTGCTCAGCCTGACGTCTGCGTAACTCTTGAGGCTGCGCCTGAGAGCCCGTGGTTCGGGGCAGAACAACAATCGTAGTCTCCAGCTCGCCTATTTTTGCGAGCTTGGAGAGTTGAGTGAGTCTACGGGCGAGGCCGTCGACAAGGTCCGAGCCCTGAAGCAAGCCGGCGTCAGTCTCAAGCGTCACCAGAATCGGTACATGTCAAGTGCGAACACAATTACCTCGCGGACGTCGAATCTGGCGAACGCAGACTGCTTCCCGTTCCAGCATTCTTCTGTGAGAGGGTTGGTGATTTGCCGCAGGTCGCAGTGGCTGACGTCCTTGGCTCCCGGTTCCTGAAGACCGCTTTTGATGATCTTGTCGCTATCACTCGAAGATAGACCATGGGATATTTCGAAAGTAGGCGGGGAGCCGAGCGCATTTACCAAGACATCCAATTCATCCGTCGAGACTCCCTCCAACATGACGACGAGCTGGCTGGGGTCGCCACCATCTCCGCCCTTGATCAGAGGGGGAGTTTTCTTGCCAAATTTGTTGAGCGCCGACACGGCAACCTCAATGTCTGTATTTTCGGTAAGGTCGCGGAAAGCCGGTTCAAGGTTGTTGGCGCCCAGCCGCTGCTGCACCACCAGACGGGCTACGGCGGGAGGGAGCGAGGTTGCGGTCGGCGGAGAGGCTTCCTGGGCCGATAGTATGTAGACATTTGCAAGCGGCTGAGCGATCGCGAGGAAGCCAGACGAGGCCGCGAGCAGGCCGGCCTTGAGCTTCATGATGGGAGTAGTTATTGACGACGTCTTTACTTGGAGTCGTCACCAGTCGGCCGTGGCTTGGTAGGGGGATGGGCATGCACGTGTCGGAATCCGGATCAAGGATATTCCGGACCTGCTGTTCCCAGGGCCAGACTCCAGAAGTTAGACGTCTAATGACATAGTACTCTCTAATCAGCAACACGCTCACTCTGAGTCACTCCTCACTCTACCAAAGCAATCCTTAATAAACTTGCGACCCTGTTGTATTTATTTATATGGTGTTTCCTCACGACTGATGAGGGAAAGGTCAATCAGAGTAATGCTCTGAATTAACGGAGAAAGACATATACAGTGACTGCTCGCAGACAGCAGAAGTGGTGCTCGCTGGTCTGCACCAATCCGTCACGCTCTTCACATGGGAGTATCCGTACTACCTATGTTCACAAGCCCCTTGCCATATGTTCATCAGCAACCATGCACAGCATGTTCCCCATATTCCACCGACAGACTCCGATCAAACAAGGCCGGAAGTACCTAGCCACGAGTGAAGGCCGCTTCAGTGGAGCATTTTGTTAGTATGTACAAGAAAGACGACAGCAATTTTGTCGCGCATCCCTGGGCATTCAGACCGGATCTTTTGCCGTTACTTGCCGCTCCAACTCGATATCAATCATCCACGGGGGTTGATTTGGGCCATCATCCGCCATGACGGCCGCGTTCACCATCAATGTCCGTTTTTGCTCGGCAAGACCCTCCTCATTGTCGAGAGTATAATGCATAGGACGCCTTTCATGCTCGTTGGTAGCCAAGATACTCCTAAGGTTAGCAACGAGGTCCGATCGATTGTTGTCGATATCAGCAAAGTGAGATGGCTTGTCCGAAATTTGCGGCCGCCAGGCCACAAGCTTGGCCCCCCAACCATTGTGAACGTGGCCGAAGCAGTGCATTTTTGGCTGCGACCTGGCAACAGCTGCGAAGAGGTCCGGGCAGCCTATGCGTTCCTTGTCTGCTGTTATATCCATAATCCCACGAGGCGGGCCGTGTGTCATGACGATATCTGTGCCGGTAGCAACTTCGAAGCGGTGTGAGTTTTGATATTGAAATGCCCAGGCTTCATCGCCGCATGTCGTGGCGGAGCAGGGCGTATACGGACTCGCATATACCTTGAGCTGTGCCCCATTGGCAAGGCCGAATGTGTGGTTGCCCTGTTGCAGAAAAATGATGCCGTCTTTGTCAGCCTGTTGCAGCATTTGAAGAGCCTCGCCCGGGCTGCCGAATTCTCTCTCAACTAGGTCGTTATCCATAGCCTCGCGCGTTATGCGTTCTGCCTCGGTGAGCTTGCGTTGGAAGACGGGCGGGTCGAGCGTGAAGTCGTGATTACCGGCGATGACGAGCTTGAGTGGCGCGTCCAGGCTTTTGAGAAGTTGCAGCGTCGTCTGGAACTCGGTCAGCTTGGAGTGTTGCGTTAAGTCACCGCAGTGGATAGCAACATCGATGCCATCAAGACATGATGTGTCGATGTCATGGCCGTGCGTATCAGATATTACGAGAAAACGAGTCCTGATGCCTTTCATGATGACGACTCTTGATGCTTGATGCGCACTTTGTTCTCTTTACAGGCCAGAACACGGTCGCGTAAATATTGTGCTCGCAGTGAGATGAGATAGCTTGGGGAAGAAATTAGATGAGTCTTGTTCAAGAGCAGGCAGAGAAGTGAAATCAGGTTGTCTCCCAAGTTCATGTGCTTGCTTACTCGTATGTGAGTTGAGGGGTGCAGGGAAATTTACTCCTAAGAGGGTTTCGACGAGAAAGCTTTCTATGAGTCACCGGAGAGCAGAACGATGCCCACTAGGTGCCTACGTCTAGAGTGCCAGTAAAGCCAAATCATGAACAAGATTCAGCCGACATCTCGCTGTATCTTCAGCTTTGTTTTAATCGCCGGGCGGCTGCTTCCTCGGAGAGCCTTTGCCGGTACTATGGTATGCAGTGTTCGATACCGTATTTTGTAAGGAACGTTTCTCAAGTGCCCTTGCAACTCCTATTGAGTTGCCTTCTCGATATCTATGTAAGCTCGCGGTATAAGATGCAATAGATTGATTCAATGCATTGGGGGATTTTGTCTTTAATCATATGTACGTCTTGAATATCTTTAGTCTTCCATGGTGAGGTAGAGATTTCGTAGAGATTTAGTGATTATGGCGTTAATGCGATAGTTGCCTATTCATAGTACATATGTATGCGCAGGATCTTTAGCGAACATAAGCCTTTCATGGTACATTTTTACAGCTCTCCTTGTATTTTGCGGCGAATGCTGTCGAGTTCAGTTGTCGGAAGGCAGCGTCAGTCGGCAGCAAGTAGGTGAGGGAGGGAGGATGTTTGAAGGCGTAAAGAGGACCACGACAATGACAATGAAGACAAGATCCATTCAACGACCAACGATACTGCGATACTGAGCTATACTACGAAAGAGTCCATCATTATTCCACGCATATCAAACTCATCTTATCAGTAGTCCTCAAAGCTGTTTTGATCTTATAGCTGTCAAGCGCGGGACAGGGAGTTGGGTTGCCATCAGGGTTGGAAGCATGCGCCACATTTCCGCCACAGCGACAATGTGTGTTAGAAAAAGTATAAAGCTGCTGCCTGCAGACGCTTACGTAATCAAATCCTTGAAGCAAAGCCACAGCCTGATGCCAAAAGCTATTCCTCACCGAAAGCTTTCAGCCTCATCGCCAACCTCTTGAGTGTTTCGCCGAGGTAAAGACATCGTCATCTCTTGCCATCTCAACTCGAACCGTCGACGCTGCGAGTCGATAAAGAACCGAATATCAGGCGACATGTTGCGCCGTGTGTCGCTTGCCTCACGGCGAGCGACAGCAACGCAAATGTCTCTCCATCTGCCACTAAGAGAACGACGGGTCATGATCCAATCTGCAAGGCACCTCTCATTCCTGCCTTGGAAGCGAAAAAGGCCTCCTACTGCAAATCTTCCCGTTTACTTCCCGCGAAAGGGCTGGACCTCTCGTTGGCGCCGCTGGAGGACTGCAGTCGGGTAGGTTGTCTGGACGGGAAACCAGCTGTCTAGGTGGGCGCTGACGGACGGCTCCAGGTGGCTGGCTTTTTCAGCCTTCATGTACTTCCTTTGCTTCAATGTCTTTCTGAACACCGTCTTTCAGACCGTTGTCGAATGGTCGGATGAGGAATGGGACGCTCTCTCCGAGGCGGAAAAGAGGGAGATCGAAAAGGCAGAAAGCGAAGGCATCGTCTTTCTATTTCTTCCAATGCCCTTGTCCACCATCAAAGTCCAGCAACCACCTTACCGAGGTTCCGATCCTGAATGGAAAACTTTTGTACAGATATCCAAGAGCAGAGAACTTCAAAATGATATCAAAGGTACGTCTTCTGCCTCAATTTAGGTCGGGTAGAGGGGAAAGGAGGGCGCTGACCTTTTCCGCCAGCCGAACTGGTCGGCATTTTGCACAAGGTGATCTCCGGGAGCAAAGAGCATGCCATATTTCTCGGCGGGAATAAGATTCAAGTCGGGAGACTATGGCTCGACATAACGTTTCCTAGTCGTCCTCCTCCGAAGCATTATATCCAAGGGTGAGCATTCCGCATTGACCTTGTTTGTACCGACTAGAAAGCTCATGGCCTACATACGCAGACTCGCCTTTTGCAACGACGGCATCTATTGGACGCGAACGCCCATCGAGGCCTCGTTAGCTCGCAGCCTGGACGAGATCATATATCCCAAAGCCATAGCCTTGACCTTTTGGACCTTTTGGACTTCTCTGGTGAAGCAAAATGCTCAATTCATCTACAACTCTTTCGCACCAAACGAGCCTTCAACTTCACAGCCCATAACCTCGGCCCCGATCAGCAATGCCGGTAACAAGCCAAACGCCCCCAACCAACCGACGTCTTTCTCCCCTCCTTTACCTTCATCCCTCTCTTCTTCTCCTTCGTCTCCGGCTCTGCCTCCTTCCGCTTCTTCCAACCTGGAGCCGTCGCAAATCAAGCGCGTCCTCACGACGAACCCGTTGGAGATCAACGAGTCCGTCATCGACGCAGAGGTCCAAGTCGCCCTCGAGGATGCCCTCAAGACTTTCAGCAGCAAATGGCGGCCGGCGGGCAAACCGCCCAATCCGGGCTGCTTCTTCGTCGACGGCGTCGTCGAGTTTTACGGCTCTCGTGCCGCTGTCGGTCTCTACGTCTGGGCGTGGTATGATCCCAAACTAAAGGGCTGGACTTCCATCACTCTGGGTCTGAAGCATTGGAAACCCCATGTGCAGAACCCTGCTAATTGAAGATGGGAATTTCCTTTGCCTGTTTTTACTTTGCGTCGTCTCGTTTGTTGCGGTTGGCCACGTCTGCACTTTCTATCGTCATGCCTGATGCCTTTTTTTTTCTTGTATCCCCTTTTCCCTCCTCAGCCCCCTTGACGCAGTTCAGAAGCATGGGCCATTTCGAGCACACTACAGCTTAGCCTTCTCATCATGTAAATCGTGCCCGACCCCGAGATACCCCCCTTCATCCCTGAAGTAGACGACAACAGGCCAAGAAAAAACACATGTCGTCTTCTCTCTTCCCTTCTCAAATCACCATCACAGGATTTACCTTCATGCAAGTCTCTTACAGATTACGTCGAGTATAGCAAGCGTGATAGCTGCATACTAATAGAAAAGTTTACATGCCATTGCGGCGCGGGATATCATACGTGACCGCTCGCCGGAAATCAACCCAGCCCCTGTCATGTTCTTCTCCTCCCCCCCCCCCACCCCTTTCCCACCATTGAGGCTCCCCCATGACAGTCGCCCCTGCGTAGCCGTAGAACCCGGAGAGCGACTGCGGCGAAAACACGAAAAAAAAAAGAAAAGAATACAAGACACGGTAAAAAGGGGTGAAAAAAGTGGAAAGAGGATCAGACGGGACAGAGGGATTTTACAAGCAAAGAAATGGGGAGGCGTGAAAACGAATCGGGGAAAAGGGAAAGAAAGAAAGAACCAGAGCGACTAACAGTCAAGGCCTCAGCAGGTTGACATAGGCAGTGAAGATCTCAAGCTCAACATCCGGCTCGCCAGGTCTCCGCTCGCTGCGCGGCAAGGCGGCGATGAGGTGAGTCTCGATGACGTTCATGCCGGGACGCAGGAAAGCCTCGAAGGCGCGCTCGAGCGGAAGCTGGTTGGGGAGCGGGTGGAGGCAGGGCTTGAGGCACTGCTTGTCGATGAGGACCCAGACGCTGTACTGGCGGTGGTACAGGTGCTCCGGGATCTTGAGCACAATGAAGACGCGGTTGTGATGGGGCGAGAGGGTGACGGCTGTGGATCGGAGGAGGTCGGTTGGGTGGGGCATTATTGTGAGGATGTTTGGGTTGCCGTTGGGGTTGCCTTCGGCTTGCATGATGTTAGGATGGAGCTGGATGCGCATTCGGGCGATGAGGGCGTCGTTGATGCCTGTGGAAATATACATGGTCAGCAAAGAGAGCGTGGCATTGGCATTGCCCGTCAAATCATCAATCATACCTTTAGCGGCCCTGCGGAATCGCCTCGGCTCCACGTGGCCATTAGCCAGCATCGCTCTACTATCAGCCGGCGGTTGTTGTGACGGCGGCGGCGGCGGCGGAGGCGGCGGGTGAGGCAGGAGCATCGGGCCCGTGGCACGCGAGGATCCCGGGGTAGCGGCAGGAAAAGGCACAGGGACCGTCGTAGCCATGCGGGCAACGTTTTCCGCCTGACGTGTCGGTTGCTGGGGCGGCGTGGACGAAAGAGAGACGCCCCGTGCCGCCTCGAGACGGACCGAGGACCGCGTCGCAGACGATCCGTTGAGTGCCGGAGGTGCCGTCGACTGCGGCGCGTGAGGAGTAGGCGAGTCGGTCGAACCGCCGCGGCCGCCGACGTGGATCGTGATCTTCTTTGACGGAGCCGGGGCCTCCTGAGCCTGGCCTACCTTGAGCTTGATCTTGGGCTGCGACGGCTCCGGCACAAAGGTCTGAGCCTTCTTGAGCTGGCCGTAAAAGGCTTCCTGGCCAAATGTCAGCTGGCGGTGCATGAGATGATTCAACAGGACGCCGACTTACCTCCAGCTCCTGGGCCAATTCGAAGATTTCGCTGCCTTCTTCGTTGTAGAAGTACGCGTTGTTCCACAGCAGCTTGCACTTCTCTTCAAATGCAGCCCAGCTCTTGAATTCGCTTACACCGGCCGTGTCGTGGCGACTGTGGGTGCCGCGGACCATCCTCTGGATCTTCTTCAGGGATGCGGGGGCCGTAACAACCCTGTAATAGTCCTTCAACGAGCGCGGCGGCAGGTAAAAAAAGGGCTCAAAATAGGCGTCGTACCTGGAAAGCTGTCAGGAACACGAGGGGAGGTGGCTGAGAGGAGACGGCGGGGCTTACTCTGGTTCGTTGTACCTAATGAGCTCCTCCACGAGCTTCTCCTGAGCCTGTTGGAAGCTCAAGCCTCGGTAGGCGACACCTTTGTACTGGTGATCGGGCCGGCTCGGCGTCGCGGACTGGCGCGGACCGGCCTGAGCTTGAGTGGTCGAGTTCTTCGATAGACGGCCGGATTCCCTCCGCTTCAGTACGATAGATCTTCTCGAGCTGCGACTCGCGCCTTTCTCCTCGCGCCCTTTGGTCAGTCTCTTGGGTACGGTCTGATGGTCCTCGTCCCCTTCTTCCACTCCGTCGCCGCCTTCATCTTCTTCTGCTGCTGCCTGCTTCTCTTCCTCTTCCCCTTCTTTCTCTTCGTCTTTTTCCTCTTCCTCTATTCCCCCTTTCTCTTTTTCCTCTTCTTCTTCATTCTCTTCCTCTTCTTTCTCTTCCTCTTCTTGCTCTTCCTCTTCTTGCTCTTCCTCTTCTTGCTCTTCCTCTTTGTCCTCTTCCTCTTTGTCCTCTTCCTCTTCTTCTGCTGCTTCTTCTACTTCTTCTTCGGCTTCCTCTTCGACTTCTTCTTCGACTTCTTCTTCACCTTTGTCTGCTGCGCCTTCTGCGCCATCTGCTTCTGCGTCTTCTACTCCTGCGTCTTCTGCTTCTGCGTCTTCTTTCTCCTCTGCGTCTTCTGCCTCTGCATCTCCTGCATCTCCTGCTTCTTCTTTTTCCTCTTTTTCTTCTTTCTCTGCTTCTTCCTCTTTGTCGTCTTTCTTATCCTCGTCCTCTTCGTCCTTCATCTCCTCATCCGCTTGGTCTGCCACCTGTTCGCCGTTGTCGTCCGCTTCCCCTGCCTCTTCGTCCGCCTCCTCCTTTTGTTGGTCTTCGGGAGGCAAGGGGGTCGGATGGGCCTGGTAGCGGCGCGTCGAGTACGCCGGATTCCTCTTCGTCATGTAATTGCTCAGTGCTTTGCGCACACGTTCGGCATCGTCGTAGATGGTGGAGGATCGTGGATAGAACTCTTTGGCATTAGATATCATCCTCTTGAAATAACTCTCCAGCTCGGCCAGAGTCTCAAATTCGCCGTTGTTGAGCTTTTCTTCGATCGTCTCTAGAGAGATGGGCATTCGCGTTTGCTTGTAATAGTCGACATTCTCCCTTCGTGGTAGTAGCTTTTCGAAGTATGTGGCGACCGGTCGTCCGCTGCAAAAGAAATTGTGGCGGTTAGTAGGCCGCTTGCTCGTGAGCTAGAGCTTTGAACATACCTCTTGTCGGCGGTGCGACGGATCTGGTCGAGGAAATTCAGGCCGTAAGCGGTGGTGGACTCGCGCGACTCGCCCTTGGAGAGATCGAAATCCTGCAGCCGTTAGCGGGGACCCGGAGCCCCGGGTCGTCGGGCCAAGATCGGAGGAGGCATACCGTAAGCTTGCGTCGCTTCGAGGACCGATCGTCCGACTCGGCGGGTTCGGCGCCGTTAGCCTTACGTTTAGAGTCCATGATGATGAAGCTGTAAGCTATGATTGCGCACAGCGGCGCATCCCATGCTATAGTGCCTTGAGTGGCGCGACAGCTGGGATGAAGCGCAATGCCTCCTCAAAAGCTAACGTTCTTCGACGCGTGGGATGGGGGATGGAGGGGGGGGGGGGGGGGGGGGGGGGGGGGGGGGGGGGGGGGGGGGGGGGGGGGGGGGGGGGGGGGGGGGGGGCGCCGGGGGGGGGGGGGGGGTTGGGGGGGGGGGGGGGGGGGGGGGGGGGGGGGGGGGGGGGGGGGGGGGGGCGTGGATGGTGAGGAATCGGTCGCGTCTGTGCTGGCAAGGGAGGGGGGGGCGTCCCTCTGTGAGGCGGCGTGTTTCCCAGGCGGCGAGTGCTAAAGGTTGTGGCGCAGCTCCAAGGAAAACATGTGGACAGCAGGGGAAACGACGAGTTGCGCGAGCAGGGAGGGCGGCCCCTTTGGCAGAGGAGGTCTTTTGAGAGAGAGAGAGAGGCTGTTGCATTTTCCAGCAGCGAAGAGCGAAAAGGAACGTACCACACTAGTAGGTAGGTACTTTACAGCCCGCATTAAGGCACCAAGGCAGAGCTTTCCCCACCGTGCCAAGCTTACTTTACTCACTGTGCACGGTAACTCTGCATTGCCCTGTGGAGAGTCGAGTTTCTTCGGAGCCTTCACAAGACACAAGAGCTATTGATCCAAGTCTGACGCAGCTTTCGCCTCAGATGCACCCGAACAAGGTCTTGCGCAGCATGGCAAAATCTCTGGACGGCAGTCGGCTAGGTACTTGTCTACCGTGCGTGCTACCGTGCAGAGTATCGCAGCGCCTCACCCCGCCAACGCCTCGAGTATCGGTCTCTACCTCTCTCCATCTCTATCTCTGCGCGCTTCCTCGGCTCAAAATATAAACATTCGCCATGGCAGAATCACGCGCTCGCAGCGGCTCTGCCCCGGAATATACCGATGCCGTCGTCGAGCACGGGGGCGGCACACGAACGACCGGCCCCCCCATCCGCCGTCCTCTCCAACCCCTCGATATCCCCATCCTCAAACACCTCAATTCAAAGCGCGTGGTACTAGCATCTTCGTCGCCTCGGCGCAAGGCCTTGCTGCAACAGGTAACAAATCAGAAAACAAATCTCAATCAGATACGGACAGCGAGTTCAGTGACGAGCCCTGACCGCGTCCGGTAGATGGGTCTCACCCATATCGAAGTTACCCCGTCCAACAAACCTGAAGACCTCGACAAATCGGCATACGGTCCATGGGAGTACGTAGCCGAGACAGCTCGCCGCAAATGTCTCGACGTGTACACTACGTGCTTAGAGACGCACCTGGCGTCGATACCCGACCCCGACCTGGTCATCGCTGCCGATACAGTCATCGTCACCCGCGACGGGCGCATTCTCGAAAAGCCGCGGAGCGAGGCCGACCACGTCAGGATGCTGAAGCACCTGCGAGACACGGAGATGCACCGAGTGCTGACAGCTGTATCCGTGCTCGCACCTCGTGAAGATGCACGTCACCCGGGCTACTGCATCGCCAGCCACACAGAGGAGACCAAAGTTTACTTTTGGAACGAGGGCGATGGGCTACCGGATGATGTCATCGAGGCCTACGTCAAGACGCGCGAGGGCGTCGACAAGGCTGGCGGCTACGCCGTGCAGGGTATTGGCGGCATGCTGCTGGTGCGTCGAGTCGAGGGCAGCGTGGACAACGTCGTCGGCCTGCCGGTGAAGCAGTGCTTGTCCCTGGCCGAGAAAGTGATATCGCGGCAGGACGACGACGAATTCTGCGACGCGCCGTCTGACGAAGAGGATTAGGCTGAGGGAAATGCATGAAAGTATCGGGTTAAGGTTGGCATATACCGTCACTTTTCTTGCAAAACTTGTCTTGCATGGCAAACTACTACACCGAGCAGGCATCATCCATCCATCTATCCATGCCACCTATCTACCTACCTCTCTACCTTTTTTTCTTCTACGTCTGTCAACATACGATGATGAAACCTTGTACATACATAGAGAAAAGAATGACGATGTGAATACTCGTATGTTTGTACATGTGTACATCTATATTCACATGAGGAATAGACCCATGAGGACATGACTTGTGTGAACATGCAGATCCATGGGGACTAGACTGGCACCTGTGGCACAATGTCTTTGTTCATTGAAGAAGTCTCTGTCATTGCTTAACGACTGCTTGCAGAATCACTACCCGTACGGACCAGGCTTGACTGCTTAGTCGCCTGAGCCTTGTCCATACGGGTATTGATCTGATATGAAAGCTTGCCCATACGTTGAGAGTGCCTAACGTACATGTATATATATATGTATATGTATGTCTTGCAACACTGACCCATCTACTTCCATGCAAACACATGCATATGTATGTACGGAGTAGCTTCCTTGGATACATACATATATCCCGCCCGTATCATCGCGAAACTCCGTTCATAGGCGAAGAGAGAGGCTGGGAAGATGCGAGGACAACTGCTTACATGGATGTTCTAGAAGAGGCATTTGTTGATATTGGGTTCGTGGCGCCATCCCAAGGTTCTCGGGGTGGAAAGAATTTGGCTGTGCAGCGCCGACAAAGAGATAGGCTGTGGCTTCGTGAAAACATTGAGGTTATCGGTTCTCGGCTCCTCCCATTCATACATGCATGTCCGTAGTATGTAGATACTCCTATGGGCGCCCCCCTACCTTGTATGTAATACCGTGTAATCCTACTAACTCTAGGTACCTACCCAGGAAGGTGGTGGGTAGGCCGCAGCTCTCTCTGTTCCTCTCTTTCTCTCTCTCTCTCTCTCTCTCTCTCTCTCTCTCTCTGCCTGTCCACTCCAATCCTCCCCCCCCCCCTTCTCTCTCTCTCTCTCTCCCATCACCACCCCCCTCTCTCCATCCCACACACACACTCTCTCTCTACATATATATAGTTATCCCCCTTCCCCCCCCTTTCTCTCTCTCTTCTCCATCTTCTTTTCATACTTTTCCCTTGCTCTGCTTCTTCTTCTACTTTTCCCTTCTTTTTCTTCTTCTTCTGTGCGCCTTCACTTCTCTCTCATTCTACTCTCTATCGAAGCACATCGTCGACGGATACTCATTTCCTTTGTCCATCCTAACGAAGAAAAAAAGACGACCAAGATGTCTTCGTGCAATCATCAGCACGCCACGGGAGAAGTAGACGAGAAGCCGCGATTGACCGAGCTCGAGAAGAAGCAGAACCACATCGCATCAGGTCGGTTGTCAATCTCCCAAGCCATTCTATCCCCTTCTTTTTCCCCCCACCAGCGCCGTTGCACTTCTTCCTTTTTTTGGGGGGGTCACCAAGCGTTGTAACTAGTATCATCCATCGCTAACACGACTTGCGGCGGGGTCGCCAGAGCACAAGCGTCGGCAAGCCATCCGAGACGGCTTCGACAGACTGGCCGGACTCGTTCCCGGCATGGAGGGACAAGGCCGCTCCGAGGCCGTCGTGCTCAATGAGACGGTCAAATTCATGCACGAGCAGCTTGATGACCGCCGCAATTTGGTCGCCGCCGTGGAAAGCTCTGGCGGCAAGGTCAATGAAAGGATGAAGAGGTAAGTTTGTCGGCTTTGTGCGCGGCGGCTTTCTTGCTACATAGGTAGACTGACCGCCGATAGCCGCATGTTCATCATCGATGAGGCTCCTCTTCTCTAGAGGAGGCGACACGGAATAAGCCGGGTGTCTAACCAGTCTGTCCCCCCGGTCTCCCACTCATCATCTGCTAATGCTAATATGACTTATTTCACGCTTCAAAGGTATACGTTTTGGCATGGGTTCTTGGGGGGAAGAGGGTGAGAGCATCAAGATGACTGTCTACCAGCGAATCAGTATGAGATGGATGCGAGTTGAATTAACATCACAGCAGACTAGGTAGGCGGCTTAATCTTAGCAGTGGCGCGACGCTGCCTCTGCATTTCCGTGACTCTATTTGATATCAGTGCTAGGTGTGCTTACTAGTATGTAGAGCTAATGTGGTTCAGAAGCCGGTTGCTTCTTATAAAGCCTCAGAGAATTGCCCGAAAGCGTGTCACTTGAACAATTCTACCTGACGGCGCATCCAGTCACGCAGCTCCCCGGGACTCCACGCCTTCCTGTGTAAACTGACTTGCTTGTTCTCGGCTTCCTGTTCTCCCACGAGCAATATCATGCCGTAACTCTTCTCTATCGCGTCTCTTTTCTTGGCGCCCAACGGCCTCGAGGTAGCGTCCACGTCTACGGTGACATCAGTGAGACGGGCCGTAAGACCAGCCAGTGACTCGGGCATCATGTCGCCCTGGCTTCCGACGAGCAAGTCGCGGACCTCTTCGGCCCACTCTACGATGGGCGTCGTGTTGTTGACTGTCAAGATGATGGCCTGTCTGGGGTTCAGCCAGAAAGGCCACTTTCCGTTATTCGACTCGATGAGTAGAGCCATGAGCCGCTCTACTGACCCAAGCACGGCCCGGTGAATCATGACGGGTGTCACGGGGCCGAATTTGGCCGTCAGCTCGGAGACCTTGGCGACCTCGCCTCTGGCTTCTTGCTCCGGAGCCGGGGCTTGGTATTCGAGTTCGAAGCGCTTGGGCAGCTGGAAGTCGAGCTGGATCGTGGCCGTCTGGTGCTCCTTTCCGGTTGGATCCGTCAAGATGATGTCAATCTTGGGTCCGTAGAAGGCGCCCTGTCCCTCGTCGACAGTCCAGTCCATGCCCGATGCTTCGAGTGCTCCCCTCAGGTGGTGCTCGGCTCGCGCCCATTCGTCTTCGGTGCCGATGTAGTGCTCGGCCGGCCGAGTCGAGAGCACGAGCCGGTAGCCCGCACCGAGTTGCAGCACGCCGTATACGGTCCTGACAAAGTCCAGCGTTTTCTTGATCTCGTCTCCGACCTGGCAAGGGCGGCAGAAAATATGGCCATCGTCCTGGTGGAAGCGTCGCACACGCGTCAGTCCGGATAAGGCACCGGACACCTCGTTTCTGTGCAGGGGGCTAAAGTCGGCGTATCGCACGGGAAGATCCCTGTAGCTGCGTAGCTTGGACTTGAAGATGAGGCAATGACCCGGACAGTTCATGGGCTTCAGTCCGTACTCGTCTTCCGTCTCGTCTTTGTCCTTGCTTCTGTTTCCCTTGACGGCATACATGTCGTCGCAGTAGTTTTGCAGGTGGCCCGATTTGGCCCATAGCGAGCTTTTGTACATGGTTGGGGTGATGACTTCGTCGTAGCCGAACAGGACGTACAGCTTGCGTAGAAAATCGACGAGACGATTGAAGACGCGCGTGCCGTTGGGGAGAAATATGGGTGAGCCGGGGCTGTAGACGGAGTTGATGAAGAGCTCCTGTTGCAGCCCGAGACTGCGATGATCCGGCGGCTGCTCCGCCTTCTTTTGACCCTTGTGCTCTACATTCTTAGAAGAGGAACGGGGGACTGATGCGGAACGCTTTGCAGATACTGGCCGAGCAGAGAGGAGAGCTCTCATGGCCGCCTGCGGCCGACGAGAGCATTGAAGAAGCATCGTTCAATCTGATGGCTGTTTTGTTTACAACTCGGCGGCTGATATAGCATGATTATTTTTTCTTGTTTCGCGGTAATGTCACAGCGATAAGCGGCACGGTAGATGAACTCACGGGCTCACCTATCCCCTTCTCCTTGATGCCATATGCTGTGTCTTCTGTCAATTACAAGTTCATCGGCATCGTCATCGTGATTGGCTGGTGGTTGGCGTTGCTGTTGATATCCGTATTCGTATTAGACCCCGATAACACAAGCGCTTATCGCGTTTGTCGCGAATCACTCTCCGGCTACTGCAGATCGTCGTCTGCCCCTCCATCTCGTCAGTCGTTTGAAGCTCTGCTCCCCTCCAAACCCCCGCCTCCCCCGGCCCTTCTCTGTGCCTCTCGCCCTCTCTTTCCGTCTCTCGCGATACCATGGTAATCAGAGGCCGGTCGTGAATCATTTTCTGATGCCCTAGTCACGTTTCTTTAACATGAGCTTCGCCATCGAGGTATCCGGCGAGGCGAGCCCTCTGACCTTCGATACGCTATGCCGCACACTACAGGCGGCCACCGCCCATGATGACCTTCAACGCCAGGCGGCAGGCAAGCAGCTCGCTTCCTGGGAAGAGAGCCCGGGCTACTACCTGTCTTTGCAGGTTCTACAGGCCTCCATCCAACCCACTGGTCTCGCAAGCTGATCTTGGTCACTGCAGTCCGTCTTCCTCGACAAGACGCTACCGACCGACGTGCGCCTCCTAGCCGTGATTCAGCTGAAGAACGGCATCGAAAAGTACTGGCGTCTTTCTGTTCGCGCAAAAGAAAGCATCAAACAAGACGAAAAGATTCATATCCGCTCGCGATTGTTCCAGGGCACCATCGACGAGCCGGAAAAGACGTTGGCGTTGCACAATGCGCTCGTCATTGCCAAGGTCGTCAGGATCGATTATCCCAACGAGTGGCCCGATTCTCTGCCCAAAATCATCGACCTGCTACGATCTTTCAAGGACAGCCATGAGCAGCACCTCCAAGGCACCCTGCAGATCCTCCTGCGGGTGACCAAAGAGCTCAGCTCGGCGCGCCTCAAACGGTCGCAGACTGCGTTGCAGCGAGTTACGCCCGAGATTGTCTACATCCTGACCGAGATTTACTCGTCAAGATCGGCCCGGTGGACGGCCATCTTGACTTCAGGTCAGGGATCCGAGGCCGACGCGAACCTGGCCATGCTCAATAGTCTCCTGTCCCTGAGGCTGCTGAGACGGCTCATCATCAGCGGCTACGAGTCGCCTTACACCGACAAGACTGTGGAGCAATTTTGGAGCTCGTCGCAGGATCAGTTCGGCCAGCTCCTTACTCTCGTCAACGGAACCCCGTCGACGGTGCCGATTTGCTACCACGCCGTTATCGGCAAGCACCTGCTTCAGTTCACCAAGCTCCACGTCGACATGGCAATGGCGCATTCCATCAGCTTCACTATCCTCCCCAACACCCTGGCCCTCGTGCACGGCTATTGGGGTCTCGTGTCCAAGTTTGCACAAGTCTTTGACAGTTCCGACGGCATCCGACAAGGCTCGGCAGATCCTGGTTCGGCAAAGGCCAAGGTCGAAGGCCCTCTGCTTGAGAGACTCGCGCTGAGGGGCCTCTTACTGCTGCGGGCGAGTGTGAGGATCGCATATTGTCCCCCGCAGACATTCAAGTATCGCACGCCTGAAGGCAAGATCCAGCAGAAAGAAGCCGGAATTTTCATAAAGACGAAGCTGCTCGAGAACAGTTTCGTCATTCAGGTAGTCAACTGTCTCATCACTCACCTCTTCTCCTTTCGCAGATCCGATCTGGAAGCCTGGGAGGAGGATCCGGAGGAATGGGAGCATCAGGAGCAGAACGAGGGTAACGCGTACGAGTGGGAAGTGCGGCCGTGCGCCGAGAAACTGTTCCTTGACCTGCTCACCAACTACAAACAACTTCTCGTACCGCCTCTGCTGTCGTACTTTGAAACGGCGCAGGGCCCGCAGGCGGAGATGGCTACCAAGGAGGCCGTCTATACAGCCATGGGCCTTTCAGCCGCGCACGTCGCCCAAGTGTTCGACTTTGGTGCCGTCTTGGCGTCGACGCTCGTCAACGACGCCCAACAACAGGGCCCTCTGTACAAGGTGCTGAGACGAAGGATCGCGATTCTCATCAGCCAATGGGCCCCTGTAGGACTATCGGACGACGCGCGGTCCCTCATCTACCAGATATTCAGGCACTTTCTGAACCCGAGCGACGAGAGCAACGATCTGGTGGTGAGAATCACGGCGGCGAGACAGCTGCGATGGATCGTGGACGACATCGACTTTAGCATCGAAGCATTTTTGCCTCACGCGTCCGAGGTTCTCACGCAAACGTTGCAGCTGATGAAGACGGTCGAGGTTGACGAGACGAAGCTGGCCATCCTCGAGTCGGTGCGGATCCTGGTAACGCGGTTGGATCATCACGTGGCGCAGTTTGGCGACCAGATCATGTCTGCCCTGCCGAGTATCTGGGAACGGACCGGGACGGACGAGTACATGATCAAGCAGGCCGTCATCGCCATCCTGACGGCGCTTGCCATGAGCATGGGGAGCGACGCCCAGCGATACCACGGCTTCATGGTGCCTCTACTGCTCGACGCGGCCAGGCCCGGGTCTGACATGCACATTCACCTCATAGACGAGGCTCTCGAGTTGTGGAACGCGATCCTGATCCAGTGCGGCGAGCCGTTGGGGCCGGACGTGGTCGGCCTCGCAGAGCTGGCGCTACCGCTGCTGGAGTACCAGTCGGAAACGGCCTCGCAGGCGCTGAACGTGGTGGAGTCGTACATCGTCATGACGCCGAAAGCGATGCTAGAGGAAGGGGTGCGACGGAAGACGCTGTCGGCGCTTGCCCTTACGCTCAGTTCCAAGAGCCGGGAGCTGGTCCGGGCCGGAGCCGGCTGTGTCGAGTACCTGATCCGGGCCGCGGCCACGTTGGGCGGCGCTTCGGGCACGTCGGTCATCATAGAGGACATGATAGATACGGGCTTTATGGAAATGATCCTCTGCAGCCTCAGGGACGCGTGGGAGGCGAGGCAGACGAGCGGGCCGAATAGAAAGATCAGCCGGCTCAACATTATAACCGAGGGCGACTACTTGGGCGTGCTGAGCCGCTTAGCCCTGGCCGAGCCGGCCCCCTTCGTGCAGCTACTGTCAAGAGTCGGCAACCTCGGGGAAGTCTGGGGCTGGCTCTCGTCCGAGTGGTTCTGGTACATCGACAACGTGGACCAGATCGAGGTGCAGAAGCAATTGCTGCTGGGACTGACGCGACTGTTGGAGGTACCGTCGCCGATGCAGGAGCTGGTGCTGGGAAAGCTGCAAAACTACTTTGAGATGTGGAACATGTTGCTCGTGGAGTTGCGGGATGACGTTGGCAGCGTCGGTCAGACCGATACACTGCTTCAACCCGATGGGGAATCCTACAACGCCGAGTTCGACACGTGCAAGATGGTGGTGGAGCGGCAGTTGAGGCGGAGCGATCCGGTCTACTCGGAGAACGCGCTGGGCTTCTTCGAGCCCAGGCTGCGCGACTTGATCGCCCGTGTCGGCGGCGAGGCCGTCTTTCAAGAGCAGTGGGCGGTCAACGTCGACAGCGAGGTGCTGGCTGAGTTTCAGGCTATCCGGAACGGCACTTGGGAAGGATGGGACAGGTTACGGAGGGGAGAATGAGGGTGAGGAATGTTTGGAGAGAGAGAGATGATGAGGATGAAAGAGGGCTATGAGAAACGTTGTGTATATGAGTGTGTTACTTGTATATGCAGTTGAACCTCGGCGACGGGGTGAATAGACAGACGACGAGGGATTCAGAGCCTGCTCGCTTCCTCTGGCGAAATGGTGATGACGACCTTGCCCCAAGTACGCCTCGATGCCAAGGCGGTCAAAGCATGCTTGACACTCTCAAGGCCAACAAAGCGATCATCAGTAAAGACGGACGGTCTGAGCTTCCCCTGAGCGACGAGACGCATGATGCCCTCCCAGACCTTGGGCACCAACTCAGGCTCATTGACGGCATAGGCGCCCCAGAAGATGCCTACGACGGCAATGTTCTTGAGCAACACCTTGTTCAAGGCCATCTTCTCGATGGTGCCGGCCGCGAATCCGACGACCAGGATCCTGCCGTTCCAGGCCGTGCACTTGGTCGAGCTGTCGACTAGGCCGACGGGATCGAAGACGACGTCTACGCCTCGAGATCGTGGTGTCAGAGCCTTGATTTTCGAAGGCCAGGCTGGGTCGGTGTAGGAGACGACGTGGTCTGCGCCGTAGGATCGGGCGATGGAGAGCTTTTGATCTGTTGAGGCGGTTGCTATCACCGTTGCGCCCAGTGCTTTTGCCACTATATTTATCATATACTTGAATAAAACGATTCATGACCAATTAGGGACATGTAAGAAAAAAAAACACTCACCTTGGATGGCTGCTAGACCTACGCCTCCCGCCCCGGCGTGAACCAGCACCCAATCGGCCGCCACCAGGCCGGCCCTCACGACCAGAGCGGTATAGCTGGTGGGAGCGGTGATGTACAGACCTGCCGCCTCGGCGAAGGACCAGGCTTTCGGGACGGGGAGGAGTCCTTCTTCTCGGACGCAGAGCTTGGTTGCGAAGGAGCCTTGGGACGCGCCGAAGACGGCATCTCCTGGTTGGAAGCGGGAGGATTTGGAGGGTGATTTTAGGATCGTTCCGGCGAATTCTGTGCCTGCGATCCAGGGGAATGCTATTTTCATCTTAGTAACCTCTTTTTTCTTTCTATCGCCCTTGAAATAGAAGATGATGGGGGGGGAGGGAAAGGGGAAAAGGGAAGTTTTTTTCGTACGTGGTTGCGTCTGGTATCGGCCTTGGACTTGTAGGATGTCGAAGAAGTTTGCGGCGGCGGCGTGGACTTGGATTAGGTATTCGTTTTGTTTTGGTGAGGGGTCTGGGAGGGAGGAGACTTTGAGTTCTGACGGTTGCTGTTGTTGTCGTTGATGGTGATGTCGTTGATGGTGATGATGATGGTTAGTTTGGTGGTGGAAACCAGGATGGGAGGCGGGGGAAAAGGGTTGGACTTGATGGAAACATGTATGTCCATACCTTGACGTATTCGCTGACAACGATTGCGCGCATCGTGACGGAAGAAAAAAAAAATCTACTTGTTCCTTTTTTTTTCCTCCCTTTCTATCACGATCTTTATCTGTTGTGAAAGAGACGAGGCTTTCGATCGCTTCACTCTCGGAACCGGAGACGGAGACGGAAGCGGTTCCCGGGCCGAGGTTCGTCTAGCCTGTGTGTGTGTGGGGGGGGAGGGGGGAAGAGAGACAGAGAGACGGAGACGCAGTACGGATACAGGTATACAGGTCAGCTATGACAGTAAGCTTCTGCCGTATTACGATTAGTATTACTTGAGGTGTAGCGAGTTAAAGGGTCATCCTCAGGTTAGGAGTAGGGGATCGTAGCGAATCATCGAAGGGGGCATTATAGCTCTCTATGTCCGTAGTAAATGTTGCCATAGGCAGGCACGCACACACATATGTAAGGCCTGCGTCAGTAAAGATAGAGCATATGTAGGTATTTATACGGGCATAAAGCCTACCTCCTTACCTAGGTAGGTAGGCATGTAGGTGAAGCATCCGTCCGGGTGCAAATCTTAATTCTTTTAGCATACATACGGATCATCGCCGCTCCTGATAACCCGTTGCCAAATGAACAGCCAGCCTTATGCTTGTGCGAGTGATGCTCCATCTTCTGGCATACCAGTCACATGACCCGTCGCCTTCTCCACAAATCCCGAGGTCCGGCCCGCGGAGCAGGGTAGGCTGTTAAACACTTGCAAGTTGCAGCCATCCATCTCAAACGTCAGGAACTCAGGATCGACGAGGTTCCGATGGCCTTCCATTCCATCATCTATATACACCTATAGATGTGTGTGTGTGTGTGTGTTTTTTTTTTCACTTGGCATCTATCATGTAGCATCTATCAACGTAGGAGACATCGAAACTTGAAGTTGTCACGCCATCAAACACGAAGCCATGGTTGGAACCCTCCCGAGCAGTATACGAGTTGTCTGCCACGCTGTTCTAATGATAGTAGCTTCACCTATGCTTGCCTGAAAGTGTATATCGTCATTGTTTACCTATTGATTTTCAACCATCAATTACGTTGCGTCTATCGTCATCATCACCTTTCTTCTTCTTCTTCTTCTTCTGCTTCTTGCTCCTCTCCTCTGTCGATCTCCTCTCCTCTGTCGATGCTACCAATACTTTGAATCAATCATTTAATCAACGTCTCGAAAACTCTATACGTATAAGACAAACCCCGATTCTCTTCTCCAAGACGTCAAATCCCTAGGTATCTTTATTTTGTCTTTCCATATAAATACATACATCGACTTTCAAGAAACGGAAGACAAGAGCAAAGACACACAGAAGAAACAGGGGAGTAAGAAATGAAGCTCCTCCCCGCCGCCGCGATATCATTCGCCACCCTCCTCCTCACCGTCGAGGGTAAACGACTCAGACTCTGCAGACAGAGAAACTTCAAAGGCTGTTCCTACTTTAGCTCGTCCTGGGCGTGCGATACCATGGAAGATGTCATCGGCGTCGGCTCAGGTAAGGGAGAAGACCGATAACCCCCTCCCCTTCCTCTCATATAAAAGAAGAAGAAGAATGAAAGAGAGAGAGAGAGAGAAGGAGAAACAAGTAATAACCAAGAAATGATATAAAAGTCTTCCCCGTTCTGTCCGCCAAAGTCGACGACTGGGGATATTGCGAGCTTTTCAGTTCAGACAACTGTGACGGCAATCGTACCAGGTTGGATAGCAACGGGTGGAGATCCATGGCTTTTGTACCCATGTCCATCATTTGCTGAGATTCTTGGGTGACGTGAGAAGGGGAGATGAGGAGGAGGAGAAGAAGAAGAAGAAGAAGATGGGAGGAGAAGAAAAAAAAAAGGGGATTCACTTCATGTCTTTCCCCCCCCCCCCTTTATATAGCCAGGCCTACACACACCGAACTTTCCTCCTTGGCCTGACGAGCCTTATCACCTTGGCGGTGACTCGCATCATGATGCTCTTCATCCTCTTCGCCGTGAGCCTCGATAATCTCCAAGCTGATGACGGTCCTCGACTGTCGTCCGACCGGCTTGTCCTCGTGGGTGGCCACGGATCCGCGTCCCGTCTGGGTCGACGACCTCTGCTTGGTGCCGAAGACGCGGGGGAAGAGCCGGACGAAGATGAGGCGGATCGTCGGGAGGCTGGTGCAGATCAGAGCCACGTCGATCTCGATGGTGGACCACCATGCGACGGGGAACTGATCCCACGTCGGGTTCCAAGAGTTGGCAAAGGTGATTAGGGAGCGAAGTCTGAGGATGGAGACGACGATATCGCTACAAGAATCAGTGAAACTGCCAAGACATGATGAGCGAAAATAAGGCGTCTTACAAAGTTCCCGTCATAAACATGACAACCACTCCAATCTTCTTCTTCCAGTGAAGCTCCAGTTTCCGAATGATGCTGAGAGGGATGATGATGAGCCAGATGTTGAGCCCGATGTTGATGCCGCTGTACACCCAGGCAGCGATGTGAAAGTCGACGCAGTGACCGGAATGCTCGTGACTCCTGAGATACATCTTCCAGTAATAAGAGACGGGATGACACTGAAAGATGGTGACGAGGACAGAAGCCAGGCCAAAGACGACGATGACGCCAGCCGTAACCCAAAGAACGAGCCGGGTACGCTGACCGGGGAATATAGAGAGGTAGAAGAAGTTGATGGCCGCCTTGGCCAGAGTCATCATGACAATGTATAGAATCTCAACAACATAAAAGTCGAGCTTGAACTGCGACACCGTCTCGGCCTGCAGCGTCCACACATCCTTACCCAGACCATGCCGGGCGAGTCCGCGCGTCTCAACCACCGTCGTGGCGATGCCGACCAAGACGGAGACTAGAATCACCCAGTCGTCGGTACCGAGTCGACGTCGGGGTCCGTAAAAGTTCTTGAATATCAGCCTGGCGCCGACGATGATGTAGGCTGATATCCCGAGAGAGAGGGACAGCGCTGTGAATTCGGACGTCTTGTCTCGTCGGGGGTGTTTGCAGGCGTGTTCCGTGACGTTTTTCGACGCTGATTTGACGCATGTTAGCCAGCTTGTGATGAGAGAGGCGAGATGAAAGACGACGAGTGAAAGAAGGGACTCACCCATGGCATCGCTTATATGACACGCCGCTTTCACGCAACCCCTGATCTGAGCTCGAAATGGCCGATCCGAACACAAGCAATGCGTGTCCACGCAAGAGCTATTCGCTATAGCCGAGCTATAGCAAGGTCTCTGCAGTTCGAAGCAAGTCAGCAAAATCAAGTCTTGAGCAAGGCCAAAACGACTCTCTCCTCACCGCGCAATCAGGATAACTCGGCAAAGCATCGACAATGGCATTGCTACCATTGTTGACTTTGGACGATAACGCCTCCTCTTCCGAGGCCGTCGCCAGCCCGACGGCCACGGCGGCAACAAGACAGACGAGAAACCTCATGCCGTCTCTGCGCCGCCGCCGTGATGTTCGTCCCGTCCGTGTCCTTTCTGATTGCGGCTTTTATGACGAGTAGGTGCGGTATACATTCGAAAGAAGACGGATAGCTTCGGCGGAATACATTCGAAGAGAATAAGAAGCCGTCATGTTACCCATGAGTAAGAGAGAGAGAGAGAGAGAGAGAGAGAGAGAGAGAGAAAGGCTGCTTGACGAAGGAGGGATAACTTGGTCCCCCGGATTCCCTTTCTTCCACTTACACCCACACCTACACCCACCCCCTTTGGTTAGCAGGGTATTCTTCCTCATGGCAAACCCCCCCCCCCGGACCCCTTCCGTAACTTACACACTCCCCGTACGCATGTTCGCCACGTTTTCTTAGGGAACCACGCCGAAACTAGGCCAGAATCGGCTTCGTCAACGGCAAATCGCCTCCCCCGGCTGCGGAAAGGCGTCGCCTTAGCACAGCTCATTCCATCGCTAGAGCTAACGCATTTGGCATCTCTTCGCTAGACAAGTAGATCCTCGGCTTCGTTCGCTCTTCTGAGGGTCCGTACGCAACGAGAGTCGTTTAAGCCTTTCATCGGTGATGTAAGATTAAGGTTAAAGGAACACATCTTTCCTCCCCCCCCGGGTCTGACGTCTTGGTCGAGTTGAATCGTCGTCATCATCTGTCATCCCGCTCTTTAACATCCTGTCAGCTCTGGTTACTAGGCAGATGGGAAACTAGCATGCCATCTCTCTCAAGGTAAATACACCGGTATCTACAGCACATCATGGCAAGCTTATTCTGTCGTCCGGTGAACGAAAAGACTGCATCGTCTCACATCTTTAATTAGACTGCTTCTTAAGCCGTACTCTCGTCAGCCGAGTTTGTGCTTCACTTCAGACCTCTTCCAGAACCTATTCATGTCTTTGTGTGTGTGTGTGTTATAACTGCGATAACCGCCGTCAAGACGTCAAGCCCTGGCAGCAGCAAGTGGAAAGTAAGAAAACAAAAGGGGGAAAGGGGAACGAGGGTAGCCGCGTGCCCGGAACTGTCGGTAGTCCTACACACACGCCCATCCCCCCTTTAGTCCGTCGCGCTCAGCAGGTGCTCGATGGCGCCTTGGACGCTGCCGCCACTACGCCTCAGCGCCGCCACGTTTCGATCAAAGTCGAAGAAGCCCATGTCGTTGAGCTGTCGCAGCTGCTCGGCGTACCGCTCCTCTGGCGGCCGGTTATCTGCCGGTGCCGCCGGTGCGCCCTGCCCTCCCCTGCTCATCATTTGCATCATTTGCTGCATCATTTCCGGGCTCATGCCCATAGGATAGCCTCCCTGTTGAGGGAATAGGCTGGCGAACGGGTTCGCCGCCTGTTGACCCTGGGCTGCCCCCGCGCCACCTTGGGACGGCGGAGCGGCCTGGCCGTCGCGAGGCGCCGACGGCACAGCGCCCGTGACCCCCGGCGCCGACGGCGGAGCGCCACTCATGCCACCCATCATGGCCTGCAACATTTGCGCCATGGCGCTCTCGTCTCCGCCGCCGCCCAGGAGACTGTTCATGGGCGCAGGGTCCACAGGCTGGTTGGCGTTGCCGCCTGGTCCGCCTTCGGGCGTCATGTCTGTCGCGCCCGGGGCCGGAAAGGCGGCACCGTCACCACCCATCATACGTTGTAGTCTCAAGGCGTCCCTGAGCATGGTGGGATTGCTCATCATCTGTTGAATTGAGGGCGATGTCATCAGCTCGCGAGCGCCGGGCAGATTACGTAGCATAGGATTCGACTCAATCATCAGATTGATAAAGTCGGGATTGTTAAGGGCCTCGCGGATAGCCTGCTGGGTATTTGGATCCGACATCATGTTCTGCAGGCGCTCCTCGTCCATAGGGGGACCCATCTGGGCCATAATCAGCCGAGGCGGAAAAACGAAAGGGGCAGTGAAAACCTACACCGCCATCCGGCCCGAACATGTCCATGCCCGGGAGATTGACCTGATGGCCGGCATAGCGGGCACCTGTCAGGCCGGCCAGGGGGTTGTTAGCCGTTCCCGACGCCATATTTGCGGGTGCTGCGGCTGCGGCTGTGGTCGGTTGGGCCGGGTTACTGGCGGCACTCTTCACCATGTGGATGGTGTTGTTGGCCTTGATATGGTAGGTGCCAAGTGTGTCATCGTTCTTCATCACGCGGCCCGAGTAGATGAGGCGCTGACGCTCGACGGGGATATTCTCCAGGTCCTCGCCGGCTAGCTTGGTCTTGAGCTCCAAGACGGTAGCCGACTCGGCCATGGTTATTGTATGCGTGCTATCCGACGACGTCTTCACCTTGAAGGTGATTTGAGCGTCGTCAGCCATGGTTTCCGCCATCGACGAGGCTGCGCGGCGAGGCTGGCCAGACGGCGAGGGCGGTTTTTGGGAACGGGGGGGAGGGGGATAAAGGTGAGTAAAAGGCGAGCGGATAGATGTTGCTAGTCCAAAGTTTCTTTGCCTCCTGAGATGACGCAGTATGCCTGGGTAGGTGTAGTTGGAAGCGGAGAGCCAAAGAAGCCTTAGGCCAGTACGGATAGAGGAGGCGGCTTGAAGGAGGGAGCGGGCGGCGGCGAGGTGGCTGCAGCCGGTCACGGCAGGTTTGTCCGCACTCCGCAGGAATACCTGTCTAACCACTTAAAACACGCCTACCCTACACCATTGTATTTTCACTTCCTCTCCCCCGCAGCCTCGTCTTCAGCCTCGTCATCTCATCCAAGCATCAGACCAAAAAGCTCCTCATCAGATGTCAACATGATACAGGCCATCTTTTACGCTCGCTTCTTCCCACAACAAGGTATGAAAAAACTCCGTCCTTTTCCTCCTCTGCCCTCGTCTTAAGCCAGTGAGTTGCAGGTCCCAAAATCGTTGCTCAGTCCCCCCCGGGCTTCGTCACCCCCTCGGATGGCAGCACTCGCCCACCCCTCGTCGACTTCGACGTCCTCCACGAGTACATCATCCCGCGTCAGGCCTTCTGCAATCGCTACGTCACAATCAACTCTCCGGACGGCAAATACTCCATCCTCGGTCACCCCGTCGTCATCGCCCACACCAAGTATCTGCGCAACGAGTTCATCTTCAACTTCGGCCTCATCGTCGAGTCCGATGTCGACCAGACCCCGTACGAGCGCGTCGTCCGTTGCCTCGCCTCCACGTTTTCCGAGATGGAGAAGCAGGACGAATATCTCAGCCAGAGTGAACCGGATAGCCGCCGTGCTAGGCGTCCCATCGAGGGCCTCCTTGAGATCGTCAAGGAGGATCTCAACAACTACGGAGAGTGCATGATCCCGGTCGGTTCGTCCCCGCTTCATTCTTCCTCCGATGCATATCTAGCTTAATAGAGGAACATCACTGACATGACGTCCAGACGACGCCAACACCGTCAACATGAAGCTGTTCCCTCACCACCCTTCTCCTCCCGCTCTCGAGGGCTGGCACGTGCCAGTGGCGAAGACCAAACTCGCCGACATCGTCGATGCCACCTGGGACCTTACTCTGCAAAAAGTCATCGCCAAGATAGACGGCGTCTCTGACGTTCGCCGCATCGCCCACGAGGCCGCCGTCTCCCTCGATTTGGCCAAGGCCGCCCTCCGTCACCTCCTCTACTACGACACCATCCTCGTTCTCGACATCTTCTTCTTCTCCTCTTGCTACGCGCCTCGCCCCGGCATCCACGACTTCGTCCGCAACGTCGACGGCATCGTCGATGAGTGCGCCGGCTACGTCTCCCACGGCCGCGCCCGGGTGGCAAACTATCACCTCGTCAAGCTCATGACCTCCTTCACACAGGGCAAGAGTGTCAAGGAGTGGATCGTGGCCAGCAATGACACCGGCTTCGACGTCCTCTCCCACGTCGACGTTCGCCGCCTCGTCCAGTTCGGCCTCATCAAGGCCTGCCTCTACCGCGTCCACAAGTACGTCGTCTCCAAGCAGTACCTCGCCGCGCTCGCCACCGGCCAGAGCCGCCCCGTCACCGGTGGGGACCCGTTGCAGAGATATACCGACGGAAACCACCACTTCGACCAGATAGTCACCGAGCAGAATTTGACCGACGCCGATATTATGGAGCGACTCAAGTCGCTTCCAGTCCCCAAGGGAGACCTCACCGTGCTTTACCGCTGACTTTTCGCTTCAACAGAGCCTTGTCCTCTATCATACAGACAAGGGGGTTGATGCCAGGATACTCCATAGCAACGGTCATGCATAGGTCCATTCCGGCTGCGCGGCGCCCCTTGTCCGCCCCTTGTCCGCCCCTGTGTCATTGTCTGCCTCTTAGGGGGTTTTCACTTCCTTATCAACCAATGGTTTCCCTTCCTTATCAACCAATGGTTTCCTTCCTGTCCAGGGGTGTCCAGTGGTCGGGTGCTTTGGAAGTTCGTTCGCCTTGGGCCGTCGATCGCCCCATGCGGACCGGGACCAATCCTTCCCATTGGGATCCTGCTCCATGAACCATTAAAGCCCCTCAGACTTGGATGGTTCATCCGAGGGTCTTCTTATCGTTGGCGAATTAAGTGTCTTCTCTTTCCACCACGCGATGGTGATGCTGTCTGGCGATTGCTTCCTATTAGCCTCTGTGCGCACCTGGGATGCAAGTTGCGACTCGCTGAGGGCTTGCCCCCTCTTATTCGCCTGAGAGAGGAGGTGCTCCTTGAGACGTCTTATCTTTCCTGTTCGAGCCTCGCCGGGATATAGGACACCGCGCCTTCCCCACTCCTCATCGGATAATAGCCTTATGATGCGAATGTTGTGTTTGCCTTTGCGTAATATCAGGAGTTTCCCGTCGATGAGAAACTTTCTCGATTCTCCGGGAAACCATAATTTCATCGGTATCCACGAGAGACTGCCGGGGACGAGACTTCTATGTTCATTGCCGGTCTGCGCCGCCACGTAGGCGCCCTCGCAGGAGACCAGGCGGTGTCCGTCCGAGGTGCTTCCCACTAACCCCGCGGCCAAAAGGATTTTGCCGGGTGGCAAATCCATGACGCTGTCAGGTAGCTGGATGTCGCTGTTGGGCGCGTTGTTGGGATCGACAGGATGGGGGCTATCCAAACTCCACTTGGCACAGTTGTCCACTGCACCTTGGTGCATCACGCTGTGTTGCGTCGCCTCCAGCTTAGCACGCTGCGTGCCGTGCACTAGGCAAAGGACTTGGAAGGCCAGTTCGTGCTGCGCCACTCTCTTCGTCGGGTCGAGCCAATGCTCCTCCATGATGCTCTGTATTTTGTCCATGGGATGGAAAGTCAAGAGTTTCAGCAGCCTCTCCACTTCCTTGTCGGGTTGACGGACAAAGAAGCCGTAAAGATTGAATGGCGACGTTTGGAACTCGTCGAGTGACAACTTGGAGGCGTTATCGTCACTCTTTCCCAACTTTTGGCCTTTGGCATCTGTGAAGAGCGGGGTGGTGAAACCGACAGGTTCGTTCAGCCATCCCTCCTCCATCTTGATGGTCGGTTGCTCTTCGGTCTCCCGGATGATCTTGACCGTCTCGATTCCGGTGACGATATTGCCAAACTGGTCTGCGCCGCCGATTTGCATCTGACAGCCGATTTTGTTGTACAAGTGCCAGAAATCCCATCCTTGCAACAAGGGGTACATGAACTCTCCAAATGACATGCCGATATTGTTGCTCAGTCTCTGCTTGACCCTGGAAGAGGCGTTGAGTGAGCTCGTAGAAGGAACCAACGTTGGACAAGTACGTTACTCACCATTCCCTACTGAGCATAGGGCCCATCCTGATATGTCTGGATATCCTCTTATTGAATTCGTACATAGTCAGGCCATTCTGCCACATTCCGTTGTTTAATAGAGCATGCTTGGCAGCCCAGTCGTCAGGGACGTTGAAATTACGTTTTACTGCGTCAACATTGAACCACAGCTTGGTCATTTGAAAGTGCAATTTGGTGATGTTTCGCGAGATGTCCGCGTTTGACATTTCAGGACGACTATCTGTGCGGCCGATAGGATCACCAATTCGCGCCGTGGCACCGCCCAAGACCAGAGTGGCTGGATGGCCCTCGAACCATAGCCAGAAGAGGGCCATCAAGGGAAATAGATGTCCAATGTGCATCGAGTCGGAAGTCGGGTCGACGCCGAGGTAGGCACCTATTCGCTTCAGACGAATAAGCTCACCTATGGCGTCAGAGTTCCTAAACGTATTACCAGCGTCAGTTGGGACCGGGGAAAGGGGGAGGAGACCCGTGTAGGAAGGAAAGGGCTTGGGATATTCGCACCCTGCGACGTCCTTGATGAATCCTCGCTCCTTTAGCACGTCCCATGCGCTTTTCTTTTCGCCTTTTCGGATCCGCTCAGCTCGTTGGGCCCAACGTTCCGCGGCGGCGGACGTCTTAGACATGTAGCTGTGACTGACGCTCCGTCTCGAGCAAAGGATCACCGGTGAACAGCAGCCCAACCTTGCCAATCGCGCTCCCATCGGGAGCAAACGAGTCGTCATGGCGAAGATCGATGCGCGCCCGGAGGCGGAGGGAAAGTCACCGCACAAAATATGTATGTGCAAGAGTATAAAAAAATGGTGTCTCTACCACCTTGACGTGAGAAAGAAATTCTCGAAAGGGATAATATCGATAGCTCCAACCAATCAGAACGTTGCATCAAGGGTAGTCGGAAATTAGTTTTTACGTGCCGGTCACAGCCCTGTCGTCCTGTGGCCAACCAATCAGCAAGCTGGCAATTCGGAGGTTCTCGGCAATTCGCGCCGGCTGGTTGCAACTCCTCCCCCCGTCTCCCCCTCGTCCAGGTCTCCTTTCACCAGCCAAACACAGCCATGGCGTCCATCACACGGAACTGTTTGCTGCGGGCTTCACGCAAATCTCTTTTGACGAAACCGCTGGCGATAGCAACCCTTCACAACTCCGCCCGACGCTCCGCCATTCTTCCGCCGGGACCCCGTGAGCCTCTCTCTCTCCCTGTGGTCCCGCCTTGCTCTCGGCTGCGGCGGAGCTGAGAATCATCTGCTGACGACAGACTGCGGATAGAACATATCGACGGCAGCGGTATGATTCTATGTCTCGCTTACCTGCCTCTCTCGCCCGAGCTGACGACTCTTTGCAGTTAATGAGGCAGCGCCTGTACCCGAGCCTAATGCGACACACGGCTCCTATCACTGGACATTTGAGCGCCTTCTGGCCGCGGGTCTCGTGCCGCTGACAATCGCGCCTTTCGCCTCCGGCTCGCTCAACCCCACCATGGACGCCATTCTCTGCTCCGCCGTCTTGCTACACTCTCACATGGGCTTTCAGCAGGTCATCATCGACTACGTCCCCAAGAAGAGATACCCCGGCCTGCGAAAGGTGTGCTGGTGGGGCTTGAACCTCGCCACCCTGACGGTCGGTGTCGGACTGTACGAGTTTGAGACAAACGATGTTGGTGTTGTCGAGGCCATGAAGAGGATTTGGAAGGCGTAGACCGAGAGAGGGGGGAACATACTGATGTCGTGGTCATTCGAAGCGAATGTTAGATGCCGTGAGGCGGCTAGGTGCCGACATGGTTTCTGGTCCATGCGATCGCACAGTCGTTTTGCTGCTCTCATGCGGCAAGTTTTCTGTCATGTATACATACATACGATATGTCGCGAGATTGATGATGCCCTGTCATATACATACTATGAATATCACAGCATGAATAAAAATCCAGGAAGATATCAGTGAGTCCTTTTGTTTTCAACCAGCAATCGAGCGCCACCAACCAAAGGAGACGAAGCCACTAACTGTAGCCCGATGTCGTCGGTTACCGGATGTCGGTTCGCTGCGGCTAGGAAGCACGACATGTGTCGATACCCACCTGGTCGGAACAATAATTCTCCTTTGTCCGATCATGACGATCACTCAAACCTTCGACCAATCACGACTGCCGCGCGTCCACTGCTCGCAGTATCGACGAGTCGTTGACCCTGCACCGCTACTTGGCATTCGATACCCGTTCAGCATCAGATAAGTCTTTACGCTATGCCTCCAGGAAGCAGTCAGGCAGGCCCAGGGAAGAAAAATGCCGCCGTGCCCAAACAGAGCCGCAACTCGACGCCGCCCCCCTCCAGCCTACCGCCGCAAGAGTTCTACGACCCAGACTACCTCAACACGCGCGTCATTCTCTTCAACAATCTGACATATGACGACTTGGTGGATCAGGGAGCTTCGAACGCGACCGTCCCTGACTCCAAGAGCGTCGACGCCATGCTGGAAAAGCTGAAGAGTCTCATCAGCATCATGGAGAAGCGGTCAACATTTTACGACCGGGGTATGAGACATCTGGCAGACGAACGCAAGAAGCGTCCCGACGATTATGAACAGGCACGACAGGAAAGCGAACAGGACGGCAAGAAATCCAAGCATAAGCGTAAGAAGGGCTCTGAATCGCTTGCCCCTGGAGACTATGGTAAGCCTCGTCACTAGTGTTCTTGGCTATGAATAACGGGGCGTCTGTCATGTCACAGTTGCGCGGTCTCTGCCAGACGCGCGCAATTACTCTGCCTCTAATAGGAAACCAACGCTGACTGCCCCCAAAAGACCAGTCCTCCCCGCTCCGAGAAGCAAAGCGCCGACACTCGCGCGACGGCTCCGCCAGCTCATCGCTTTCGCCCATCGCCACCACATCTCCAACGGGCATGGACGTCGATAAGAAGCCCAAGGAAGGCGACAAAGAGGAAAAGACGAGCTCTGAAGACGAGGGCGCGCCTCCGAGGCGAGAGCTTCCACAGTCGCAAACGTTCGGTGAAGACCCCTCCACCTTTCCCGACCCGACAGTCTACGAAATCCGAGAGATTCAGGGCGGAATGTCGGTCGAGGAGAGAAAAGAAATTTACTCGGTGGCCTCGTATCCCAAGAGCGACCTTGCCGACGTCATCGCTGGCGACCCTCCGGACAAGGACTTCAGCATTGCCAAGCCGAGTAGTCAGATTAACTTCACCACCTTTTCTTCCTACCTAGAACCATACTTTCGGCCCTTTTCCGAGGAGGACCTCGCTTTTCTGCGGGAGCGGGGCGACCGAGTGACGCCCTTCGCCATGCCCAAGCGCGGCAAAAAGCACTACACGGAGATTTGGGCGGAGGAGGACGGGGCCATGTCGATCGACTCGCCGCAGCAGGGACGCGACACGCTTCCGCCGAACCAACCCAGGGGCAGCATCGAGACCATGAACGACAGCATTGGCGAAACAGACAGCCTGTCCATCGGCCCGCTTGCTTCGCGTCTGCTGCAGATGCTGCGTCCAGAGAGGCGGTCGCAGCCGGCGGAGGATCGGCCAATGACTAACGGGATTGCCAATGAAGCGGCCGCCAACGGCGACGGCAACGGCGACGACCAGGCCGGAGGCAGCGGGGACGATAAGGCCGGGCGTCTGCCGCCGGCGACATACATGGCGGAGTCGTCGACGGAGGCGTGGAAGAAGGCGACGCATCCCAAGCTCGAATATGCGCAAGTAGATGAACGACTGAAGCAGGAACTTCGACACATTGGCTTCTTGCCGCAAGAAGATTTCGAGCACGACTACGACGGGCACTACGATGACGAGGTGGCGGGCCGGCTCCGGCTGCTGCAGAGCCGGCTCAGAGAGCAGATGCTGATCAACGGGGCGCGCAAGGCGCGTCTGACGGAACTGGTCCGCGAGCGCATGGCGCACCAAGAGTACCAGACGATCCTGGAGGACCTGGACTCCCAAGTCCAGGCTGCGTACCTGAAGCGCACGCGTACCATGGGCAAGACCAAGAAAACGAAGCGGCCTGGCGGCGCTGGGGGTGGCAGCCATTTCGTCGGTGGGTCGGGGGCGACAGCGGCGGGGACGGCGAGGCCCGGCATCGGGGACCTGACGAGAACGCTTATGGAGCGGCGGAGACGGTGGATCGACACGATAGGATCTGTGTTCGATGACGAGTCTCTCGGGAGGGTTCCGCGAAGTACGGATCCGGATAGCTCCATCTTTAAGGAGGAGATGGCGGCGCTGGTTAAGCGAGAGAAGGCGGCGTGGGACGAGGAGGCTGAGGAGTAAACCAATATTGCTTGTGCAACATTATTAGATACCTTGTATTTAACCCTTTAAGCGTGTCTTGGAAGTCCCTGACTGTTCAATGAGTGAGGAGGATATAGAAGTGAAGTTGATGAAGTTGTGAATCATTGATGGCTGTCGTTATCGCTGAGATGTCACGTGTCGTAGCCCGGCTAACCCTACCTCAAACTCATCCACCAAACCCTCCACCCCCTCTCCTGAACACCCCCTCCCTATTGGTAGGCTTCGGCCTGGTGGGCATATTTTTCTTCTTGCTTCTTCAGCAATAACCCCTGTCAACCTTATTGAGACGTCCGTTCGATTCATCATGCAAACGAAATACGACTAGCCCGTACGAAGCTGCGCAAATCTCCCCGGATTCTCCAGCAAACAGCCCCGCCTATCTATGTACATATGCATGATCGAGCTATCGATCATAATCTCACTCCCTGATGATAGCGAGATAGTGGGCGCTGCAAGTGATACGAGCGACAAATGGCCGAGACACGAAAACGGACCGCCAGCCAATCGCGTCAGCGGTAGCCGCGTCAAAGATAAGGAAATGTCGCCGGCAAATCGGCGGCAATTGCCTTTTGGCGTCGGCCGTGCTTCCGCATGTAGACATATCTGCCTTATCGCCGCGACTCAGCTGTTAACAATGGGTTTCTTCGAGTGTGAGAGGAGTGTCATCTTCTTCATCTCGCACAAGTTGCGGCGATGCACCTCGTGCCCAAGGAGGTTCGTTGATTCGTTGCGGAACAAAGCATTGTGCTGTCAGCTAGGAGAAGAAGTACACTGATTTGCGACAACAGCTCGATAAGCTCCTCGTCTCACAACTAGGCTTCCTGGCTCAACGGCGGCTAGCCAGAGGCGTCCGGCTCAATCATACAGAGGCAACGGCACTCATCTCCAACAATCTTCACGAGCTTATTCGCGATGGCAACCATTCGGTCGCAGATCTCATGGCCTTGGGCGCCACGATGCTTGGGCGGCGTCATGTGTTGCCGGCCGTATGTGCGACGCTGCGCGAGATCCAGGTCGAGGGCACGTTCCCGACGGGCACCTATCTCGTCACCGTCCATAACCCAATCAGCAGCGACGACGGAGACCTGCGACGCGCCCTCTATGGCAGCTTCTTGCCTGTGCCGGACAACGAGGCTTTCCCGCTACCAGCCGATGCTGAGTACCTACCACATCTCCAACCCGGCGCCGTCGTGGCCGTCAAGGGCCGCATCGCCATCAACGGCACCCGGCGGCGCATCAGACTTCGCGTGACCAGCCGTGGCGACCGACCCGTCCAGGTCGGTTCACACTATCATTTTATCGAGGTTAACGCGCAGCTCGAATTCGACCGGGCTCGCGCATACGGCTTTCGTCTGGACATCGCGGCCGGCACGTCGGTGCGATTCGAACCCGGCGACACCAAGACGGTGACGCTCGTCGAGATTGGCGGTGCAAAGGTCATCCGCGGCGGCAACGGCCTGGCCTCGGGACCCGTCGACGAGCGGCGGGCGACTGACATTACCGAGCGTCTGCAGGCGGCCGGCTTCGCCCACCAGTCGGAGCCGATTGGCGACGCGGCGCACATCGACGTGTTCCAAATGGACCGCGCCGCCTACGCGGCCATGTTCGGCCCTACTACCGGTGACCTCGTCCGGCTGGGCAACACGAACCTGGTAGTGCGCGTCGAGCACGATTTGACGTGGTACGGCGACGAGTGCAAGTTTGGCGGCGGCAAGACGCTACGCGAGGGCATGGGCCAGGCGTCTGGACGGACCGACGCCGACTCGCTCGACCTGGTCATCACCAACGCGCTTATCATCGACTGGACCGGCATCTATAAGGCCGACATCGGTGTCAAGGAGGGCGTCATCGTCGGTATCGGCAAGGCCGGCAGCCCGGACGTCATGGACGGCGTCACGCCCAACATGGTAGTCGGCAGCTGCACCGACGTCGTCGCCGGCGAGGGCAAGATCGTGACGACCGGCGGCATTGACACGCACGTGCACTGCATCTGCCCGCAGCAGGTCGACGAAGCGCTGGCTTCGGGCATCACGACGATGCTCGGGGGTGGCACGGGGCCCAGTGCCGGCTCCAACGCGACGACATGCACGCCCGGGAAGCACTACATGCGGGCCATGCTCCGGGCGGCGGATGCCCTACCGGTCAACATCGGCTTCACAGGCAAGGGCTGCGACTCGCTACCGGAGGCGATTCGCGAACAGATCGAGGCGGGAGCGTGCGGGCTCAAGATCCACGAGGACTGGGGCGCGACGCCGGCGGCCATCGACGCGTGTCTGCGCGTCTGCGACGACTATGACGTTCAGTGCTGCATCCACACCGATACGCTTAACGAGAGCGGCTTCGTCGAGACGACGCTGGCCGCCATCGCCGGCCGCACCATTCACACCTATCATACCGAGGGCGCCGGAGGAGGTCACGCGCCGGACATCATATCCGTCGTCGAGCACCCCAACGTCCTTCCGGCGTCGACGAACCCGACGCGGCCGTTCACGCGCAACACGCTGGACGAGCATCTCGACATGCTCATGGTGTGCCACCACCTCTCGCGCAACATACCCGAGGACGTGGCCTTTGCCGAGAGCAGGATCCGGGCCGAGACGATAGGGGCCGAGGACGTGCTCCAGGATGTGGGCGCCATCAGCATCATGAGCTCCGACTCGCAAGCCATGGGTCGCTGCGGTGAGGTCATCCTCCGGACGTGGAACACGGCGCACAAGAACAAGGCTCAGCGAGGGCCGCTCGAGGGCGACGACGCCGCGACGGGAGCGGATAACGTCCGCGTTCGCCGCTACGTCAGCAAGTATACCATCAACCCTGCCCTGGCTCAAGGCATGTCCCATGTCATCGGCAGCGTCGAGGTCGGTAAGCTGGCCGATCTGGTGGTCTGGGACCCGGCGTGGTTTGGGACGAAGCCTTCGCTGGTCCTAAAGGGGGGGTTTATTGCCTGGGCGCAAATGGTACATCTCCTTGCCTTTTCCCTACTTCTCCTCTCCTTCTCACCTCTCTCTCTCTCTCCCTCTCTCTCTCTCTCGCTCTCTTCCTCTTCTTTTTACTCCGCTAACACATAGTTTCCCCCCTCTCTAATAGGGCGACCCCAACGCCTCCATCCCGACGGTCCAACCCATCATAGGCCGCCCCATGTACGCGCCCCTAGTGCCGGAGTCGAAGATCCTATTCGTCAGCGGCTCCTGCATCAGCTCCGGAACCGCCGACTCGTATCAGCTGCGGAGTAAGGTCGAGGCGGTCCGCAACTGTCGCAACGTGTCGAAGCGCGATATGCGCTTCAACGACGCCATGCCTCGCATGCGTGTCGATCCTGAGTCTTATGCCGTCGAGGCTGATGGGTTGCCTTGTGTCGCTCCGCCGGCTGAGTCGTTGCCTCTTTCACAGACTTGGTATGCCTTTTGAATAGGTTTTCTTGAGTTTCTGTCTCTCGTCTTCGTCTTGGTTTTAGCGATGGGTTGTATAGAGTTTCTCTGGGGGATTTCGGACGAGAGAGGCTTCTTCTGTAGATTCTTTGGATATAAAGACCGTTACAAAGAACGACGATTGCAGTGCACGAGGATTCGGGTATCAAAGACAAAAGGCGGATGAGTGGACGACGGTTACATCATAACAACGTGGTGAGCCTCGGTCAACCTTGCCTAAATACAAAAGCCTTCAGCAGCCCCCCCTTTTTTTTCCCATTTCCCTCCACAGGTCCGATCCCGACTCAATCAACCGCCGACGTGCATGACATGCATATGCTCTCATCAAGGGTGTAGCATCATCAAACCATGCCTTTGGGGAGCCACTGTCAAAGTGAGCGCCATTCGCAACCGAGCCCCCTTATCCCACTGACGTTCCCTTCTTTGTTCTCTCCCTGAAACGAGGCAGCAAAAGGGGGAAGCGAAATGAAAGATGAAGAAGAAGAAGAAGAAAACAGAAAATCACGTCCACTACGATGCCAGGCGATGCAGCGGTAGAGCGTCGCGTTTTGCCCCATTACACAACGACATGAGAAGAAGGAAATGCTCGAGATGCTGAGCCCAGGATGAGACTAAGAGCTCTTAGTCTTCTTGCGTCCCGACTTCTTGGGCTCCTCTCTGTCTTCGACGGCCTTTCCAGATGCGCGGCGACGCTTCTTGTCAGGGCTCGCGGGCGCGGCCTTGGCGTGCTCGGCCGAATCGACGGTGGGGGTGGCCGTCTTGCGCTTGCGGCTGGGCTTCCTGAGTGAGCCGCTGTCGTCCTCTTCGACGGGGAGCTGGGGCTCCTCGTCGTCGTCGTCCTGCAGCTGGCGGATCTGCTCACTCATCGCTTGCTGCTCATCGACCGGCTCCTGGTTGATGACGTCCTGGAACCCCTCAGGCGGAGCGAGATTCAACTCGTCGGCGTACTGGCGGGCCTCATCGTCGGACATGTTTTTGGCCATGACGTTACCGGCCCTGTAAGAGTGCATGCGGGCATTGTACAGTCGCAGGTTATACTGGTAGGCCCCGTTCCAGTTCTGATGAGGGAAAGACGAAGGGTCAGCCTCGCAACAGTCACGGCGGATAAGGAAGGTTCACCTTTCTCTCATTGGGTTTCATGTTGGCCCAACGGCGCTGGCCTTCGTCCTGGACGGCGCCCTTGGGGCAGTTCTCACCAAGGTCCTCGGCGATGACACTGCGAGCATTCTGCATGTAGAGGAAGTAAGGCGTAAGGGGTCGCTTGGGGGCGTTTGGGTCATGAGTGCGCTTCTTGCGCTCCTTTTTCTCCTCTACAGGGGCGGCGACCTCGGGCATGGGAATGAGGAGCTGGGCAGCTGCGTTCTCAAACGAGTTGAGCAAGTCAGCCTGACCGGTCTCGGCCGTGGGTTCGCCCATGAGCAGATTGGTCTGGCGAATGTAGTCGACAGTGAAGGAACGTATCAGATCCATGACGGTGCTGAGACGACCGATAGCCTGCGAGCCAGGTTAGCGGATGCGCATCATGACAATGCTGTTGGCGGTTTGCCGCCGACGCGCGAGGCTCCATGATAGTGGACGGGACCGAGGATGAGAAGAGATTGATGTTGTTGTTGTTGTTGTTATTGTTGCACAAGAAAAACAAGTAGATGCAAAAGGGACAAGAGAGGGGAAGAACAAAGTGAAGAGGCAAGAGAAGAGGGAGCAAGAGCCGAGATGAGAATTGGAAGATGAGATAAACAACTCACAGAATCGCGGACGCGCATAAAGCTCTCGATATCGACGACACGCGTCGGCATCGGCACGTGAGCCGCGACGGGAACGGGCATCACGGCCGGTTGAGGCACCACCATGGTCTGCGGAGGCGGCGCCGGAGCGGCGGCGACAGGCACCTTAGCCTTGTCGTCGGCTTTTCGGTTCTGGCGAGGCATGAGCGCAAGCCCTGAAGCGAGCGCGCTGTGGCGGCGCTGAGAGGAGGGGTGAGGAGGGGGGGGGGGGGGGGGGGGGTTCGGGGGGGGGGGGGGCTTTTTTTGGGGGGGCGAGGCGGGTTATGGTTTGTTGGGGCTGCAGGGGGGGGGGGGTGGGGGGCGCTGTGGGTG
>PDHQ01000104.1:100432-113385 GCA_003339415.1 Ophiocordyceps camponoti-saundersi (nom. inval.)
AGGGGGGGGGGGGGGGGGGGGGGGGGGGGGGGGGGGGGGGGGGGGGGGGGGGGGGGGGGGGGGGGGGGGGGGGGGGGGGGGGGGGGGGGGGGGGGGGGATTCAGAGAGTGGCGCTTCTTTTTTTGGGCTGTCAAGTCAGGTAATGGCTTATTGCGCCTGAAGGTGTGCTGTGGTGACAGGCGCTTTAGTTGGGAAATAGGGCCGCTGTACGCTGGAACTGTGAGCGTTGTTTCAGTTGTTACCAGCGAGATCGTGTCCACTGGGGGGGATGCGATGGTGGATTTTTTCAGAGGGAGAAGAAGCGCTGGAGGGACGGTGGGCGAGGGGAGAAATTTGGGGGGGAAGGGCCTGGAGGAGGGGGGGAGAGGGGGGGGGCCGCGGGTGGTTGGGCTCTGGCCGAATTATGTACAGCGATGAATGTACCCTGCTGATTCGTACCGCGCAATCAGCGCTCACCTGCCACCAACTCTCAGTGGCCAGCACCTGTGGTCCAGCTGGGTACAGCCCGTTTGTACAGGTACTGCCCACTGGGAACGGGGCAGCCAGCCAGCCAGCCAGCCCCCTCCCCCCCGGGGGTCCCTTTCGCGTCCCTTCGCTTTTCCCCACTGGACCCGGAGCACTGCCAGCTGGGCGAGAAGCGATAGCAGCAAGTGAATTTAACGGTGCGCGCAGGAAGAGAGCTGCACGGGTATCCGCACACGTAATTACAGCGTCTTTTAGCTTTCTCATCCGTTAATAATTCACTTCTACTACACCTAGAAGAAAGCGTGAGGTCTGCTGAGAGAAGCTCCCTCTCTGCGAGCCTCTAGGTACCCTACCTACTGCATGTACATTAAGTTGCGAAAACTCCGTACCTGCATCGTCGTTGGCCGTGTCCAAGAGACGTTTGTTATTCTATTCCAACGTGACTCGGTTAACGCCACTGCACTCGCCGTTGCCACGGCCGTCCGGGCGCTGCAAACGAGGCGAGAGGGCAGGGGGGCGGGGAGGGCCAGCCGTCGCCTACGCGCGTCCAGGTAGCAGTTCTCTGCTGTACGAATAGCAGGGCCGCAGCAATGAGCGCTGGGGTGGCAAGGTGCTACACGGTCCCACAACGGAGGCCCTGGCCTCGTCAGATTCGTCACACAGCGAGGCAGGCGCCCCCCCGCGCACGCCCAATAACCGCTGTCGTTCCAGCGGCTTCGGCGTGCGGGGGGTACATCTCAGCACGCCCCCCTCTCGCCCCTGCTCATTCGCCCGCTGATTGACTATGTACAATGTTGATCAACGGAAAACAACTCTTTGTCTGTTGCCAAAGAGGGGAAACACGTCATCTGGTAGTAGTAGTGATGATGATGGCAGTACTATCCGTACACGCGATGGCTTGTCGTTTCGTCGCCTATCTCGGCCGATGCATGATCTGTCGTTGCGGCCGAAAGGCGGGCGGCTATGATCCGGCGTGCAATTGTCAGTTGAGTTGCCGGTGGCTATAGGGTGGCTGCTTGATTGCTCCGAAAACCCCTGCAGGATTTGGTAGGTAGGACGATCTCATTTTTTATTTAACTCGACGACGACAGTCGAAGAGAAGTGACGAGCATTGTGATGTGCTCGTTCTCTTCGACCATGAGAATAGCTCAAGGAGATGACAATGATGACGACATTGATACCTATCCTCGTCACCCATCTCTTCCCTCCCGTCGAACAAATTCTCCGTGATTCCATATGTACTTTTTCAAACCACTCTAGCGAGACTCTGACATGTGTGTATGTATGTACAGCGTTAAAGAAACCCCAGGTTAAAGGACTGTCGTCATTACATAGACCAGTATGTATGTATGTATATACAGACATGGCAGCATGCCGGACAGTTTCAGCGTTCAAGAGACCTCTTGAGGTGTCAATGCTGCCGTGTCGCCTTGCCTCATTATTCACGAATGGTCAATTTGATGCAGTCGCCCACGTACTCGACGCCTACTGGCCTACCGACCTACATGCTTACCAACTACCTACGATTCTTCCTACATACATACATACATAGATGCCTACGATAGGGACGAACACTACCCGGAAAGCAAATAAAGCCTGCAAATACATACAGACCCCATCAAGTCGAAACGGCGAGCTTCCGTCGTCTATAAATAGTCTTGTCTCGGTCCGCTCCGCTCTTCATCCACAATCCTTATACACATAGATAAAGAGTTCGAGACATACATGCATCATCTCTGCCATTTGATGTCTCGCAGCCTGTCTAGAACAGCCGGCAGTGGCTGGCCGTGGCCCTCCGCTTTGCTTGCAGGGTCCAGCCCTTTCACCGAGTAATAGCAGGGGGCAGTGCATACAGACACTGTGACGACGTTAGCTGTGCTCTGCCCCTCTCATCTCTTCCCGTCACCAACAAACAAACCCCTCAGCTGCCGTTGCATCATAAAAATCTTCTGCCGGCCTCTTGATTTTTCCCTTCTCTCTCCTTGATAGTGCCACTTATCAAGATCGTCATCAAGATTTTTGACATTGCTACCTACACCGGCCTGTCGCTCTCGTCTCTGTAAATCGACATCCGTGACTGAAGGGCGCCTCATCATGCCCGACATCAGAAACAGCGGCCCGATCTTGGGCCTCATCGTCCTCATTGCTTTGGTCAGCCCTGCCGCCGCTTTTGGTGCTGGAAATATTGCTTCCATCTCCAAGGTCGAAGGCCTGAACTGTGCGGCGTTCCCATCTATCAACGTGTGGAGCGAGCTGGCTGACTTGACCTTTATAGGGCGACATGGCGATATCGAAGACGCTCTCCTCACCTTGGCCATGGCCCAGGCCATGAAGGGCAAGAAATTCACAAAGATCATGGTCGCCCGTGTTTACTTTGGCAACTGGCTGCGCGACTACTCTCAGGCCATCGACGTCGGTACCGTCAAGTCAGTCTCCGCCGAGGCCATCCGCCTTCTGCTCTGTGTTCTCGGCTTCCTCACCTTCGGCTACGGCTCCGGTGAGTTTGAGGTGACGGCTGATCGTGTCGGATGCTACCGCCCGGAGGACCACATCGACAACCCAAAGGGCTATGCCGACAACCAGGACGCGCGCCAGTACGACCGGCGCCTTCGCGGACCTGTCGACGAGCGGAGGGAGCTGTCCATCGACCCCGCAACCGGCATGAAAAACTACATCGCCAACGAGCATGCTGGCATCATGACCTCCGCCCAGCACGTCAGGAGGCTCTTTGGCGGCTGCATCGAGCTCGGCCGTCGGTACAAAGAGAACGGCAACAAGGACGACATGTACGAGTCGCTTCGCCTCATGGGCACTGGCCTTCACTGTCTGGAGGGTTCGTCTAGCGCCCTGCCCCCACCGAATATCATCATGCTGACTGCCGGTCCCCTTCAGATTTCTTCGCCCACAGCAACTACACTGAGCTCGCGTTGATCGAGATGGGCGAGACCGGTGTTTTCCCTCACTGTGGTCAAGACACCCTCTTGCATATCGAGGGTGCTCATCAGCCCGTCTACCCCATTGTCACGGGCACCTTTGGCGGCGTGGATTTCCTCCACTCCGTCGTGGGTGAAGGTCAGAGCTTTCCTCGATCCTTTCAAAAGTTGAGAGCTAACGGCGGCCGCAGTTTCGGACAAGTTGACGCAGAATGAGATTGACGAGCTCGAAGGGGCACTGCAGGAGAGCAAAAACTCTGACACGAGCATGCTCCGCGATCTTCTCGACAAGATGCCCGATGGTATCTTTGGAGGCAAGAAGCAGAGCCAGAAGCTCGACGAACTTCAGTCCAACGCGTCGGCGGCTCAAATGGGCGGCATGTCCATCTCGCCGCGGCAGCCGGAAGAATTTACGGCGTACGTTGGCCAAGTCTACGGCCAGGTGATGCCGGCCATCGAGTTCCACGACGACATCATGAAGGCCATCACGGGCGCCATCGAGAAGATCCCGGTGCTGCCCAAGATCATCGAGCAGCTCGAGGAGCAGCTGTCCAAATTTGTCTTCTCCATCATGGCTCCTTTTGTCGTTCCTCTGATTCAGCAGATCAAGAACGAGCTCCGGACCGGCTCCGAAGAGATCGTCCACAGCAGCGAGCAGGAGCAGCACGTCGTGTTCGAGGACGACCGATGCAGCGACCCCACTCACTCCATGCTCGCCAAAGATCACTTCTCCAACGTAAGTGACCTGACTTTTCCACGCCCTGAGCTTACTGACCAAAGACGTTAGATCCTCAACGAGGTCGCCGGCCGAACGGCGGCCAAGATGCTGACCTGGGTTGTTCCTCAGCTCATGGAGGCCATCGACGATGACAGCGTCGATGTCAATCGTCTGCTCAACCGCATCATCTACGGCGTCATGCACCACCCGGTCCAGCGAGAAATGGGACACGACGGCGTCGCCGAGGCCCGGCAGCTCATCTACGCCTGCGTCCAAGAGTGGTGGGGTGAGATGGGCGACGAACAGAGGGACGAATATCGCCGCAAGCTGTCTCGCGAAGGCGTCCAGAGCGGGGAGAACCACAAGGAGGGCGTCAACGACACGGGCCACGGCCACGGGTGCGCGGGCAAGCTCAAGATGCGGAAGCTCTACGGCGCGCCGGATACGCTCGAGAACAGGATCGCGGGCGCGGCGGCCGACGCCATCTTCCAGGGCGCTACGGGCGCCATCTCGGGAGTGGTGGAGCAGAACACGGGCTACAAGCTACCGTCGACACAGGGCGGGGGCGGGGTCGGGGGCGAGTATCAGCAGCAAGCCGAGGGGCAGCAGGAGGAGGGGGGCCTCGGAGGCTTCCTCAGCGCCGCCGGCTCTCTCCTGGGCGGCGCCTTCGGCGGCGGCAGCAAGGCGAAGACGGAGACGCACAGCAGCCAGCGGCGGGAGGACGACGGGTCCCTGACGCAGACGCAGACCGAGTACGGCCGTCAGGGCCATCATTACGGCCAGGCAGAGTACAGCCAGACGCAGCGTCCGGACGGCAGCGTCGAAGCCCGGTACAGCCGGTTCGAGCAGCAGGAATCGCACGGAGGGCGGCAGACGACGGGCTACGGCTACGAGGAGAGGACGGAGACGCGGCCGTCGTACGGGGGCGGGTACGAGCAGCGGACCCAGCGTCAGGAGTACAGCGGCTCCTCCGACCAGGGAGGCGGCTACGGGCGAGAGAGCCAGGGCGGTGGATATGGGCGTCAAAGCCAGAGTGGTGGTCACGGCTCTGGCTACGGCGGCGGCGGCGACGATTATGGGCGCGAGAGCCAGAGCGGCGGCTACGGCCAACAGAGCCACGGCGGCGGCTACGGTCAACAAACTCATGGCGGCGGCTATGGGCGAGAGGACAGCTATGGACGCGAGAGCCAGAGCAGTGGCTACGGTCGAGAGAGCCAGAGCAGCGGTTATGGTCAACAGAGTCACAGCGGTGGCTACGGTCATGATAGCGGTTATGGTCGCGACAGCCAGAGCGAAAATTACGGGCGGGATAGCGGGCACGGTCGCGAGAGCCAGAGCAGTGGTTACGGCCAAGATAGCGGGTATGGCCGTAGCAGCGGGTATGGCCGGCAGACCGAGGACAGCGACAGCGGCAACGGAGGGCGCGGAAGTCGGAAGCCGAAAGGAGGTCACGGCCGCAGGGACGATGACGACAGCGACAGTGGCAACGGAGGGTACGGCGGCGGCGGCGGCGGCGGTCGGGATAGGGGCAACCACGGCGGCGGTCGAGACAGGGAAAACTACGGCAGAGACAACCACGGCGGCGGACAGAGGCGGAGGGACGAGGACAGTTCGGAGGAGGACGGCAGACGTCGGGGCGGAGGACAAGGCTACGGCCAGGAACGGCGCGGGAATCAGGGCCGGAGATATAACGATGATGACGAGGACGAGTCGTCGAGCTCGGGCCGATACTGATGATGATGAAAGCGATGGCGATGTTATCAAAGACAGGGTAGATAGGTGTCGAATTAAGCTCAGCAGAGGGTTGCATGGCCACGACTGGGGAGGGGGTTAAAGGCGGGGCGGTTCCTCGGATAGGCGTTGCCGAGACAGCCCCTGTGTTGGAGCAGCAGCCTGCGGGAGGTGGCTTGAGGCTGGAGCCAAGGCATGTATGTATGTATGTATGTATGTATGTTGGTAGGTAGGTAAGAAGGCAGGCAGGCATATCGGCAGCAGCAGAACGGGAGTTGACGAGGTCCGATTCGACGACGACTCATGTGCATGTATGTAGGCGGTGGGAGTAATGAAGGCGATGATACCTAGGTGTATGTAAGTAGGTGTGTAGGCAGACAGGCTGGTCTACAGGCTAGATGCTGAGAAGGGAAAAGCCGTTAAGGGGGAGGGGATTTTCGGCTTGGCTGAAAATAGCTGGGCCGCCGTTGCTTTTCATTGTTTCCTTTTTTTCCTTCCCTCTTGGTTCCGTTTCTCCGACATCAGACGCCTCGATACTCCCTGCCAAGGTAGACAGACAGACTCCCTACTGCATACCTAGGTACCTACCTAGGTAGAGGTAGGCTAACTCCCTAATAGGTAGGTAAGGCAAGGTAGTTTGTAGGTGTATTGATGGCGATGGACATTACCTTACCTTACCTTACCTTACCTTTACCTACTACCTACGGATATATGACGACGGTAATACGCGTAGCTCTCGAGTGGGTACAAAATTAGGTATCCGTCTTACTCACCCGCTTTCTCCGCTCTTTGCCCACCCCCCTACTCTCTCTCTCTCTCTCTTTCCCTCTCTCTCCTCTCTCCTCTCCTTTGATTGCTCTCTTCTGCTTTCTCACGGCATCACCGTCGTCTTCTCTCTATCTCTCTCTTCATCCCGCCTTCGCTCTCTCTCCTCCCCCGCTCTCCTTTACCCCTTCCCCCCCTCCGTTAGCGCTCTTCTCTCGGCCGAAACAACCTTTTTCACGCCTTTTCCCTTCGTCGGCCGAGGATCGGGGCCCCGGGCCCGGGACGGCAACCGTTTCATCCGTTCTTCTTCTTTTGTTTTAGCGAAACGAAGGGCAAAAAAAAAAAGAAAGGGAAGGCAAAGGGAAAGAAGGAAAAAGTGAAGAATAAAAAAAAAGGGCCTGCGACAAGTTTGCTTAGTCTTGCGTTTGGACGTTCCGCCACCCTTTTTCGCGCCGCCGCCGAGCCAGCCGCCAATCAAGCCTCCCCGGCGCCCTCCCCCCTCACCACCCTCCCCCTCCTCACCTCCTGCAACGTCGGCCAGATTCTGCGATTCCTTTTCGTCTCTCTTCATTCGACCGCCTTCATTCCTTCGATCAAGCTCGCTTTGGAAAGACAAGGGGGAAAAAAAAACCTATCCGCCATCTGTCCCTCCCTTTTCCCCAGAAAGAGAGGCAGAGTCCACCCACCGAAATCAAGGGAAGAAAAAAAAAACCAACACACACACAAAAAAAGTCACCGCCAGTCTCCTTTCGTCGTCCCCCGTCGCCTGCGCCGCGCACCCGCTGCCTGAAATGTCCTTCGTGCGTCCCCGATGACATATCGTGACTGACGACCATGTGTGAGTTGCCTGCCTCTCCTTCTTGGCGGCTTTGTCCACTCGCCAAGACGCCCTTCGCCCAGCCGCCTTCAGCACTAACCCGGCCATGCCAGCGCTCATCGAGATTCAAAATGCCATGTGCGTCGCCTCTCGACAACTCATTCCGACCCCTCCTCACCCTTTCACTCCTCTTCCTCCTCCTCCTCCTCCCTCCTCCCCCCCCCCCTCTCTCATCAGCCCTACTGTACTGACAGCAGTCCAGACTCCTGGTCAGCAACCCCGTGTGGGAGGGCGACAAGACAGTCCCCTCGACGCTCGTCAGGAACATATCCGCCCTGTCTGTATGTCTCACATCTCTCTCCATCTCTTTGCATAGAAATATGTCCGTGCCTGACGCCCGCCAAGAGCCAGATAGGTTACGAGGATCGCATATCCACCAACCTCACCACCCTCACCACCACAAACGCCCCCAAGCTCGAGGGCACCTTTGGCGGCCTCCTCTTCGTCCCCCAAATCACCGCCGTCCCAGACTGCGACGCCCAGCAGTACGACTTCCTCCCTCGCAACGTCACCCGTCGCGAGCAGCTGCCCCCGAGCAACCTCAATGTCGTCGCCATCGCCCCCTGGTTCAGCATCGAGTGTACCCGCGCCTACCTCGCCTCCGCCGCCCGCGGCTCCGCCCGAGCCCTCGTCTTCTACAAGCCCAACAACTCGACCAACAAGCCCCAAGAGGTCGACTCCCCCGTCTGGAGCCTCGACGATGACGACGCGTGGAGGAAGAACCATCACTTTCCCATCTTCGCCATCCCCGGCCTCGAGGGTCAAAAGATCGTCAGACAGCTGAGCCTCTACTCCGGCTCCATCGACCAGGTGCCCCACGGCCAGGAGATCGGTCAGCTCTACGGCCCGAACCCGAGCGACTACGTCCGCGTCTGGACCGACCTGACCATGCAAAACACCTCCAACGTCCCCGCCGTCTGGGCCTTTGTCCTCATCGTCATCGGCGCCCTGCTCTTCGTCATCGCCGTCGTCTCTCTCGTCATGCACTTTATCCAGCGCCGGAACCGCTCCTCGCTCCGACGCCGCGTCCGCTCCGGCGAGGTCGACCTCGAGGCCATGGGCATCAAGCGTCTGACCGTCCCGGTCTCCCACGTCGACAGGTTCCCGCTCTTCACCTACAACGCCGAGGCCGACCTGGCCGCCGCCCCGCGCTCGCCCGTCGACGCCGCCCTGGCCCATTCTCGGAGGCCGTCGCGCAAGGGCCGCCGCGGCGCCGAACACCGCTCCGCCTCGGCCGACGCTAACACAGTCGGGACCCGGAGCGTGCGCAGCGTGCGCAGCATACGCAGCAAGAGGTCGAGCATCACGGGCACCACGGACACGACGGCCACCAACTTCCAGCCCAACTGCCACATCTGCCTCGGCGGATTCGAGCATTGCAAGACCATCATCCGCGAGTTGCCCTGCGGACACATCTTTCACCCGGCCTGCATCGACGAGTTCTTGACCCAGAACAGCTCGCTGTGCCCCATGTGCAAGCACTGCATGCTGCCCCGCGGCTACAGCCCCAAGATCACCAACGGCATGGTCCGTCGCGAGCAGGCTGTGCGACGGCTGAGGGAGCACGTCGACCTCGAAGACTCGTCTTTCGACTCGGGCGAACTGAAGCTCAAAGAATGGGGCAAGCGCCTCTTCACCGTGAGCCACGCCACTGCCAAGTTGCCCACGCCGGACGCCGCGGCCGGAGATGCCACCTCCGCCTCCGCCTCGGCCGCGCCGCACCCTCCCGAGCCGACGGCACCCGCCCCGACCCATAAAATGGATCCTCGGAGGGTCCGGCCCCGCGCGCTGAGGACGCTGCCGACGCATCACGAGGGGACCGAGCCAAAGGAGGAGGAGGAGCAGGAGGAGGCCGAGGTCGTCGTCGTCGGCCGCCTGAGCCCCTCGTCTTTTGCCCGGGAACGGATGCGGCAGATTGCCGCCAGCAACGCACCCTTTGACGAGGACCTGGACCGTCCACGTCCCAAGTGTGAGTCTTTTATTTCGTGTCTGATAGGTCGGGATGGGGATGCTGACAGGCGGCTTCATCTGCAGGGCGACGAGTGCTGTCCAAAGCGTTTCCCGGTTTTTCCTAGACTATTGGATTCCCTCGGCATTTTCTTGGAGCACTCTCATCATGGCATCGGCGTTTTTTCTTTCTTCTTTCTCTCTATCGGTCTCACGAGCATCCGCAATCTCCCTTTCCGGCCAAGGGCCGCCTGTCTGGATATCCTTTGGGTTTTTTTTTGGCATGAGAAAAGGCGTCGAGAGCCAACCGGCTCGGTGTTTTTCTTCCCCTTTCTGGTTATTTCCTCTTCTTATTTTCCCATATCATCATACTTTTGATCCGGGGTTTCTTTTTCCCTCCCTATGTTCTTTTAACAACATACGACGTCTCGTCGATCCCCTTTTCTTCTTTATAATTTCTTATCTTATTTCGTCTCATGTCTTTATTTTGATGGCAGGCTATGAAAAATTCAGGTTGACGACGTGGAGAAAAAAAAAGGGGTGGCGGGGGGGAAGAGAGGAGAGAGGGGAGGAGGATTCGCATCACAACCCGTCCGTCGGCTCCCGTTCAGAAGAGGTGACGGGAAAGGCTCGAGCATGTGCCTGAATTGGGAGGAAAACAGAGAAAACAGAAACTGACCTTTGACGAGAGATGGTTGGTCGGGCGATATCGGCGCGATTTTACCTGGTCTTTTTCCCCCCCTTTATCTCTTCATGACGATTGCATCACGTTGGACACACGAGCGTTGTCTAGGGCGTGCGGTTTACGGCGGAGGGTTCGGAGGCGAAGATGAAGAGCAGTGGTCGTAACGTCGGAATCTTCTGATTGTATGCGTTACCAACCCTATCTATCTACATAAATTCCTACATGTTTCGGCATGGAAGTGGCGTGTTTCGTTCTCGTCCCCGTTCCTCATGCTGACAATGCCTATCCGGGTTTATAACGTTTTAGACGCTCGTCTACAAAGACGGCGTACAGATTTTTTTTTTATTTACCTCCGTGATCGGTCGTGGCGTGATGTGACGTGATGAGACGTGATGTGTAAAGCGCGGTCGATGTTTGTGTGGCGTAGGTGGGTGGGTATGTACATGCGAGTAGAGGTGATGCTTGTTTCGCGAAGTCGAGATTGTCGAATCTCCTCGACTGCAGAGACAAGAGGCCGATGCTATCCAAGACGCCAAACGACGAGGGGTGTGTGAGAGAGAAGAGGACGAAGAGGACGAAAGAAAAAAGGGAGAGAGAAAAAGGAAGAAGAAAACATCATCGCTTTTTCGCATCGATGAGGCGATCGTCGTGACTGCGAGCTCGGGCGAGGGCATCACGGATGCGATCCTCCTCCGCGACACGAAGCCTGGCGCGAGCATCCTGAAGCCTCTCGACGCCACGGTCTATGGTCTCGATGTGAACGGCGAGGGGGATGTGGACGCCGGCTACGGCGGCGAGTTGGGGGTCGGCGACGCGATCGCGCAGGTCTGAGAGGCTGGTCTGTATGGACTCGAGGTCGAGGACGAGGGCGGAGAGCATTTGGACGGCGGAGGAGCGCTGGGCGTCGACGCGGCGGAGGAGATCGAGCTGGCTGGACAGGGTTTTGAGGCGGGCCGAGTTTGCGCCGACGAGCGTCCAGAGCGTCCAGAGGAGCTCTTCCCGACGGGAGGCGGCCAGCTTGGTCGACCGGTGGGCGATTTCGTAGATGAGCTGCATGTGGTCCTCTCCCTTTGTCAGGAGGCGGAGGACGGCTTGCGCTTCGAGGATGAGGTTGCTGATGCGTTCGGATACGAGCGAGGTGTGCTCCATGTACTGGTCCAGGATAGCCCGTTCGCTGAACCGGTCTGCCGCCGCCGGGAAGTGAGAAAAGGGGGCTAACAGCCAGGAAGACCAGCGGATCAGGACGGATGAGCCGCCGCCGGAAGATGAAGAAGATGAAGAAGAGGGTGCGAGGGAATCGATGTAGCGCGACGTCCAGCGGTTGATGCTGATGACGGCGTCTACGGCGGAACCGACGTGAGCGTTGAAGCGCTGCAAGTCGAGCGCTATGCGACGGGCTGTGGATACGTAACCGTCGAACTCGAGGACGAGCTCGTGTCGGCCCTGGATGTCGCTGTGACTGACGAGGCTACGGAGGTCGCGAACGGCCGTCTCGGACCGCTTCATCTCGAAAGGTAGGGAGACGGCTTCGGTCGCGCGCTCCAGGACCTGCTCGAACTGCGACTGCACGCCCATGAGATCGTCGAACTCGACGCTTCCGTGGGGCATCGACGACGAGCCATTGATGCCGGCTCGAGGGCAAAACGGGAGTCGGAGGAGGGAGGCGCCTGGGATTCGGCAGAGGGGAGAGACGGCCGAGTGCAAGGACCGGGTCGCCATGTTTTGCGCGACCATGAAGCTTCCGCATACAAGGTAGACGGCGAGCAGGGCTGCGAGCGGATATTTGGCGTAGGCCATTGCGGTGAAGATTACTTCGCCGATCCAGACGCAGAGGCGGTATAAGGTACGGGGCAAGGCGTAGAGCAGGTTGGTCGTAGGCGTCGTCGCCGATTCGTCGCCATCATCGCCTTCGGACGAGCGTTTCGGGCGACGGCGATTGAGCGTCTTTGTGGGGCTGGCCAGAGATGATGAAGGTCTGCGGCGTTTGCGCATGTCGTTATAGTCCAACGGTCGGACAGTGGCGGAGCTGGCGGCGCTGCTGTCATCGACGTCGAGCACAGGCATGCGAAACTGCGGATCGGGAGAGCGCATCTTTGCCGAGGCCGAGCGGCTGTTGCTGGGCGTCATGAGCATGCTGGGACGAAAGGGTTCGCGCAGGATGACATGATCGTCGTCCTGGTGGGTGGCGAAATCGCGTATGCTATCCTGAGAGGCGAACGAAGTGTTGTGATTGTTGTTGGTGCTCTGCGACGAGAGCTGTGAGGGGACGCTAAAGGAGGAAGACGGCGGATGGTGGCCGCTGGAAACGAAGTCGATCTCGTCGGGGCTCAAGATGGTGGTGTCGAAGCTGTCATGCTCGCCTTCGACCATGCGCCAGGAGCTGTCGACGGGGAGACGAGCTTCGTCGGGGCGTCGTTCGCGGCGAGACAGGGACATGGTCCGAGCGCCGTAGAAGGGAAGAGGGTTGAGTGAGTTTTGTTGGAGAAGATGAAGAAACGAGAAGGAGAAGAAGAAGAAGAAAGGACTTGATTGAGAGGATGAGAGAGAAAAGAAAGGAGGGGGGGGGGAGAATAGAAATAGGGGGAGGGGCGTGGGCAGAGCAATAGCCAAGACGGGTTGTTGTGGGGGGGGGGGGGACACACGCGGGGGGGGGGGGGTTGAGGGAGCTACCCGCCAATCCTAGTAGTACTTGTCAGAGGGCTAAGACAAGAGTGGGTTAGGCGTGTGTTTTTGTTATCCCTTGAGGCGTGCAGTCATCATAGCAACGGCTCCGCAACCTAGGAAACGGAATTCCTATTAGGAAAAAGGGCTATATCTAAGGCAATATATAGG
>PDHQ01000105.1:0-88384 GCA_003339415.1 Ophiocordyceps camponoti-saundersi (nom. inval.)
TTTTTTCTCTTCCTTTTCTTTTTTTTCTCTCTCCCTTTCTCCTTTTTTTCTTTTCTTTTTTTTTTTTCCTCTCCTCTTTTTTCTTTTTCCCTCTTTCCCTCTCTCCCTCTTTTTCTTTCTCTCTTTCTTTTCCTCTCCTCTTTTTTCTTTTTCTCTCTCTCTTTTTCTCCTTTTTTTTTTCTTTTTATACTTATAAATAAATATATATATATATATATATACTTTTTTTCCTATTTTTTCTAATTATTTTTCTTATTATTATTATTTTTTTATATAAAATAAGTATTATTTTTCTTAATTTTTTTATTTTTTTTTTTATATCTTATTTCTTATTATAAATTTTTTAAGAAATAAATATATAATATTATATATTAATATTTTACTTTTTTAAATATTATATATATTTTTTATTATAATATTTATATTAAAATTAAATAGCGTTTTTATTAATTAAGGTAAGCTAAAATAGCTTATAATATAACGCTTAACTTTTTTATCGTAATTAATATTATATTAAGCTTACGCTTAATTAGCGCTATTAAAATATATTAGCTTATATTTTATACTAAGTTTTATAAAAGCTATATATATTTATTTATATATTTTTAAAAGCTATTAATTTTAGTTAGTTATTACGGAAATAAGTAATATAGCTTTTATTAGCTTTATTAGCGTTATTAATATAAAATTATATATATTTATTTTTATTTTATTATATTTTATTTTTAAATTTTAAATTTTAATTTTATTAATTTTTTAATTTAATAATAATAATATATAGAGATATATTTCTAAATTTTAAAAATATTTTTTTCGCTTAGAATATATTTCTTTTAAGGAAAAAATTAAATATATATATTTTAAAAAATACTTTATAAGCTATTTTAAATTTTTAAATAATTATTAATAGCTTATTTTCTTTTCTAAATATTTATCTTATAATATATTTATAAATTTAATCTTTTACTATATTACCGCTTTTTATAATTATATTTCTTATATTTATTTATATATAATTATAATAATAATAATAAAAATATATAAAGTAAATATATTATTTTAAGTTTTATCTAAAAATATAATAAAAATTAGTATTTTTTTTTATATAATATTTATAAATTATAATATTTTAATCTTATTACTAAAATATATATTTATAATTACTTATAATAATTATTTCCTTTTTAAGTTTTTAGCTTTTACTTATTAAACTAATACTTATTTTTATAATATAAAGGAGGTATTTTCTTATATATATATATATAATATACCCCCTTAAACTTATAAGCTAATCTAAAAATATCTAATAAGCTTTAAAAATAATTTTAAAAATCGTAAAATAAAATTATTAAAACTTTTAAGAGAAAACTTATAAGAAAAGATTATAAATATATATTTTCTATACTTATTAAATTAGTAAAGCTAGCTAAGTTATCTAAGTATAATATAAAATATTTTCTTTTTTTCCTCTCTTTTTTTTCCTTTTTCTTTTTCCCTTATCCTCCTCTTCCTCTTTTTTCTAAAATTTTCTATATAGCTTTTTTCTTAAAAAAAAATATAAATCTTAGAATAAACTTAGGTCTTATTCCTATATATAATTATAGTATATAAAAGAGGTATTACCTTTTTTAGCTTTTAACTATATATTTATTAATTATAGCTATAATAAATATTTTAAATATAAATATAAGTATCCGCTTATAAATTTTATATTTATTAAAATAATATAGTTTTTTTCTATAAGAGTTAGAGCGATAAGTATTTTTACGCCTTATAATAAATATTATTCTTTAAGCTAAGATTATTATATCCGCCTTAGTAATATATATTAAAATTCTACGTAATAATAAATATTTTAAAGCCTTAGTTATATAAAGCTATTAGGTAGCGAATAATATTATTTATAAAAAGTATAATTACTTATAAATTTACGCGTACTTTTTTTAATATTATATCTCGCTTTTAAGCTTAAAATATAGCGTTTCTAATAGCTTTATATAAGTAGGTTTTAGATAATAATATTTATACTAAACCTAAACTATTACTTTTAGCTTTATATAAATTATAATAATAGCTATTAAAAATAATAATAATATTATAAAGAGTAGAGAGGTTATAAAGTTAGAAGACTTTCTTAAAGTTAAAGTTAGGAATAAATAAGTATAGGAAGGGCTATTATCTCCTAAGCTTCTTAAAGATATTATACTTATTTCTCTTAACGCTTATTAAATAAACTTAGGTTAACGCTAAGAAAAATTAGCGGTATTAAAATAAAGGTTAAATATATAGATAAAAAGTAATAATAATATATAATAAACGCTAAAAATAACGCTTATAATTATAATAATATTTAATATTAGTAAAAGTAAATAATATAATAATAAAAGGAAAATATATAAATAACTAAAGTATTAAGTAACTTAGTTTTAAAATTTAAGTTTATTATAACTTTTATACTTATAAGATTTCGAAATTCTTTTAAAATACTTAAGGAGAGGTAACTTTAAAAAGAGGTAAATAGTTTATTTCTTTTTAAAACTAATTAGTATAATATTTATTCTATTAAGAAATTATAATATTATTTTAATATAGGTATTTTAATAAGGGAAGAAAGATACCTTAAGTAAGTATAGTAAATATGTAAAAAGCGTAACTTCTTAAATAATTAAAGTTTTTAACTAATATAAGGGGGGGTCTTTAGCTATAAGGGGAAGTGCTAGATAGTAATTCTTTATAAGGAAAATAATAAAAAGTCGGTTTTCTATATAAAAATAAAAAAAGAAAGAGAAAGGAAAATAAAAACTATTTAATTAAGTATTAAGAACTTAAAAATAAGTATTTAAATTAGGAATTTATAATATAAAAATATAAAGTTTAAAATAAAATTATAAAATTAGTAAAGTTTTTACTATAAGTCCTTTTTAAAACTTAACTTATAATAAATAACTTTTATAATAGCTATAAAAATAAAGTTAAGGCTAATTACTTACTTAATTTCTTCCTCTTTTAAGGGAAACTAATCTAAGCTATATACTTAGTAATAACCTTAGTCCTATATTATTTACCTTTTATATTCTAATTTATAAATACTTTTAGGAAAAAAAAAAGGTTAAGAAACTATTTAATTAAACCTTATAAAAGCTTTTAGATATCTTTTAGCTAAGTTATACGCTTATTTTTCTTTAAGCGTATTTATTACCGCTACTAAAGTATACTACTTATTATATTATATTCTTTTTAGCTATAACTATATAAAGTAATATCTTATAAGTAAAAAATAGTTCTAATTTTAAGTTACTAAGTTAATAAGCTTAAGTATCTAAAAGGATATATTTTTATTTATTTAATTTAATAAGTTTATTATAGGATATATTTAAATTAACGTATTCTTAGATATTATAAAGTTCGGTAACCTTTTTTAAGTTATAATATTATTAAGTCTAGTTTTTATATTTATAGAGGATTTAAGGAGGCTTTTAAGAATAAATAGAATCTTTAGATAAAAATATATTATATATAAAAAAAAAGAAAGAAAAAAAATAAGTAACGTTTATCTAATAAAGACTTTATATAACTAATTAGATTAAATAAAGTAGACCTAGCTTATAACTATTACTAAAATAATAATAAAAGTATTTAAATTTAATATCTTATATTAAGTCTTATTTAAAAATATAGTAAAGACTAGTATCCTCCTTATAAGTAGCGAGTATAAGTAATAGCGCCTTAATCTTATAACTAATATATATACTTATAACTATATTATAGTAGCTATTTTCTTTTTAGCTTTTTAGCCCTTATTTATTAAACTAATACCTACTTTTATAATATATATAAACTAGGCACTTTCTTATATATATATACGTAATAGTTTACGTATATATAATATATATATATATGCCCCCCTCGCACTTTACTACTTTATTTTAACTTTATATCTTAGCTATATACTTTTAGAAGCTTTTATATAAAATACGTCTTCCTAACCCGCTTTATAATTAAGCTATATATATATTTATATATATTTATATATAATATACTTAATATATAGATATTCTAAGCGCTATACTTTAAATCTTATACTTTTTATATTATAATATATTTCCTCTTATTTTAATAAACGTACTTATTATCCTAGTCCTAAAGCTATCTTTTAGCAGCTATAATAGTAATACTTAAAGAAAATAAATACTAAACTAGAAGGTAAGCCTCTTAATAATATACGTATATTTTAATTAAATAGTATTCTAATCTTCCTCGCCTTTTAAAATCTTCTTTAGATTCGTATTATAAAGGCGGCTAAGGCGGTATATTAGCTATTACTAAGTATTTATATAGTTTACTTTCTCTCTAAAGATAAGGAAATTAGCGTTATAAATTATAATAATAAAAACTTTATTAAATAAGATTAAAGCCTTACTTTTATACTTTACTCTTTTATAATAAATTACTAATTTTAATACTATTTTTAAGATATTTAGCTTCAGATTAAATAGTTTTACTTTAAAGTATTTTCTTTTCTCTTTTTATTATCTTAAAAATTAACTTCTTATCCCCTTCTATATAAGGAATTACTATTTAGCTTATCCCCTTATAGCTAGAGATCCCTACTTTTATTATTTAAATAATATAGTTACTTAGTAAGGTACCTTACTTAAGTATCTGCTAGGCTTTCCTAAGGTGTCCTTTTTCCCTTATAAAATACTTAGATATAACGATATTAAATAGTTTATTTTACTTCTTAAGCTTTAAGGCCTTTATAAATTAATATCGTAAAAAAAAAATAATTATATAATATTATAATAGCGGCTATAGTTAATATATATAATATATCTTAATATTACCTTTTAGATAAGTATTATAAAATTAGTATTTAGCCCTTAAACTTATCTTTAAAGCTACTAAAAATATCCCGTACCGTAATCTTATCTTAAAACTTATAGTAAAAAAGAAAATATTCGTATTTTTATATCCTTATTATCCTTTATTTCTTAAATCTATTAAATAATATTTATCTATTTATAAGCGTTTAATTAAAATAGCCCCTCGTTCTTATATTTTACCTTTTTATATATTTATATAAAAAAAAAATACCTATATCCTCTTTATATATATTTTTTAACTAGCTTATCGCACTACGCTTAAATCTTATCTTCTCTTAGTTAGACTTTATTATCCTTCCTTACTTATATATTTTCTTCCTATCTCCTTAATATATCCCTTACCGCGCTTATTATCTTAACGTTACTTAACTTCTTACTATCTTATATATATCTTTTCTCTTATAATCTTTTATTATTTAAGTAAACGTAAGCTTTTTATCTTAGCTTCCTAGCTTTATATTCTCTTATATTCTCTCTCCCTTACCTTTTTATCTTTATATATATATATATTTACGCCCTTATATATATATATTTATATTAATATATATTATTATATCTTCTTATCTTTTCGCTATTTTTATAAATAAACTAAGTATTATATTTTTATCTTACTCTTACCCTCTATCTTTACCTTCCTTTTATATAATATTTTATCCCCCGCTACTATTTTTTCTTACTTAGGCTAACGTTTTTTACTAAAAAGTAATAAATCCTCTCTATAATATATATAATACTCTCCTCGGCCTTATTAGAAGAAATTATTTCGCCTCTAATTATAATAAAATTATTTTACCTTTTAGGACCGAACTTTTTAACTTTTACTAGCGGTAATATTATATTATTATAATTCGCCCTTTTCTTTTAATATAATAAAAGCTCCTCTTAATATTTTATAAGCTAATAAAATTATATTCCTTTTATATCTTACTTAGGAAATCGATATACTTTTAAACTATAACCTTATTATAAAAACTTAAATTATTAAGATTATATAATTTAAGAGTTTCTTCTACGCTATTCTTATAATATCGCGAGGATTATAAGCTAAAAATTATACTTATAGCTACTTTCTTTATTTATCACGCCTTTTTTTAAGCTATTTCCGAACGCCTTATTTCGAAAATAGCGCCTACGCGAGGTATATCCGCTTCTAATAGTAGCGTAGCTATATATACTTTTATAATTCTACTATACCTATCTCCTATATTATTATAAATATACTTAGTAATAATAATACTATTAATTATAATTAGTAATAATTTTTCTTATATAAACTTTTATATTTATTATTTACTCTTATATAACTTAATCGATTACTAAAGAAAAAAAAAAGAAAAAAAAATCCTTTTTATTATTTACTTTATAGTTTACCCCCCTATACTTAGAGAAACTATTTTTAATAGCTAAAAACCTTATCCTCCTTTCTTTTTAGCGTATCTCTTTACTAACTCTCCTACTCCTCTTAATATACTATATATATCTATTAACCCTTATATACCTTACCTAGCCTTAGTTAAGTTCTCGCTATCTTACGCCCTTACTTATTATCTTACTAATAGTAGTTATTTTAGTAAATAAGCGTTTATTTTCCTAGCTCCTCTATACTTCTTTTTACTTATATATATATATATATATATATAAATATTTACTTACTTACTTATTAGCGTATATATATTTAAATTAATATATAAGATATTTTTATTTTTTTTATTATCTTTTTTTCTTAACTATTTACGGCTTATATAAAAAATAAGTATATTTTTTTTCCTTATATTTTATACCTTACTCTCTATATAAAAAATTATCCTCTCTTTCCGTTTCCTTCTATTTAAGCTAATTATTTCTAATAAAAAGCTATAAATCTTATTATTACCTTATATCTTATTTTACTTAGACTTATTAAAAGACTCTTCTACCTATAAAATAGTAATTATCTTATTATTTTGCCTTTTAGAACTATCCCCTTCGATTACTATTAGCGGCGGTATTATTTTATTATTAAATGCCCTTTTCTTTCCGAATAAAAAAACGCCCTTTCTAATTTTCTATAAGCTAACGAAATAGCACTCCTCTCTTAACCTGCTTACCCCGTTATTTTATACCTTAAAAGCGATAATAGTATAAGGACTTAGATTACTAAGATTATATAATTTATAAGTTTCTTCCGTGCTATACTTACTATATCGCGAGGATCCTTAGTTAAGGATTATAGCTATAGTTACCTTATTTATTTATTATCTCTTTTCGTTAAATATATCTAAACGCCTTATTTTAAATATAACGCTTACGTAATATATATCCGCTTCTAATAATAGCGTAGCTATATATATTTTTAAAACTTAGCTATACCCGTTTCCTATTTTACTATAAATACGCTTAGTAGCGATAATAATATAAACTATAATTAGTAGAAACCTTTCCTATATTAATTTTCTTAATCGTTCTTATTTTTATAGCTATATATAGATATTAATATAATAATATAAAGAAAAAAAAAATTCCCCTCTCTCTCTCTCTCTCTCTTTTTTTTTTTTCCTTTTTTTAATTACTCTCCTCTTAAAGAATAAATTATAGTAAATACTATAAATAGGGTTAAGGTTAAATATAACTTACTTTAGTTATTATACTTATTTTAATACTAATAATATTATATTTATATTTTCCTATTTACTTTTATTATATTATTATATTTTCCTTTTTATATATAGTTTTTACTATATTTCTTTACTTTTTATATTTTAACTATATAGCTACCGTTATTATTATAAACGCTATTTTTATATATTTAGCCTTCTTTCTATATCTTACTTCTTATAATATTTATATAAGTAAATTATATACGTTTATATATTATATATTTACTTATATACCGCGCCTTATACCTTACCTTTTTATTTTAACTTTATTTTTTATATATATTTATATATTTTAAAACCTATTTTAAAAAAAAATAAAGCTTTTTTTTTATTCGCTCTCTTACTTAATTTGCCCCGGCTAAGGCCCTTAATTAAAACCCTAAAAAAAAAAAATCTAGTAGCTTAGCCTTATTTTCTTTCTCGCCCTCTCGCCCTCTCTCCCCCCCGCCACTCTCCTTACTCCCTCGCTATTCTCCTTATCTTTTCGCGCACTTATTATTCTCTCGCTTACGGTAATTATATAAGTAAACGGGTATTTTTTTCTTAGCTTTATTTTACTTCCCCCTATTTATTCCTTTTCTCTCTTTTTCTTTTCCTTTCCTTAATATACTTACTAATATTTATATATATACTTATATTAATAAACGCCCCTATATTAGTATATATTATATTTTTCTCTTTTTTACTATTTTTTCCTTTTTATATTTTATTTTTTCTATAAATAAGCTAAGTATTTTATTTTCTTTTTTTTCTATTCTATATTTTTTACCTTATTTAATATTTTATATTCTTTTTATATTTTCTCTTACTTATATTTATTTTTCTTAAAAGGAAAAAAAAAAGGCTATAAATCTTATTATCGCCTTATATTATACTCTTCTTATCTTTATAAATAACTCGTTTATTAGTTAATTACGGATAATTTATTCTTTTATATTTTAAAACTAACTCTCTTAACTCCTATTTACTATATAGCTACTTTTCTATAATATGCCTTTTTCTTTTAGTATAATAAAAGCTACTTCTTACTCTTTATAAGCTAATAAGACTATACTTTTCTTATATCTTACTTATATCGTTATTATACGAATAAAAAGCGATAATATTATTACTTAATATATTATTAAGAAGATAAGATTAAAGATTTACTCTTAAAGATTACCTTATTCTTACCTTACCGATTCGCCGCGCTCTTTTATTAGCTATATCTTAACCCCTTATTTTAAAAGGGCGCTCGCGTAATATATATCCGCCCCTAAAAAGAAGCGTAACTACTTATATTTTTAAGATTTAGCTAAAGCTTTATATATATATTATTACGGATACGCTTAATAGTTATAATAATACTAAGTACGATTAGTAATAAGCTTTCCTATATAACTTTTTATATTACTTATTTACCTTTCTAACTATTTAAGTATCTTTATTTAATACGTAGAAAAAGAGAAGAAAAAAAATCCTTCGATATTAAGGCTTTATATAACTATTAAACCTTAGATCTTATTAATTTACCTATTTAGAAAAGAGGTCCTACTAAGCAAATCGGTCTTTACGATAAAGATATTTTAAGATAAGGCTATAATCGTAAAGGTATAATTATATATAGGTAGATAGAGGAGAGGTATTATACTTTTTTAAAAAACTCTATATCGCTATAATATACCTCTTATCTATTCGAGTATTTATATTAATTATTACCTTATAAAATCTTAAGTATTTATTAAACTACCCTCCCCCGCCTTTCTACTACTATTAAGTATAGCGATTAATTACTAATTTTAAACTATTATATTATTTATAATTTAATTTAACTAATAGTTTCGTTACCTTATTTTACTTTTTTTCCTTAGCTTTATCTATCTTATCTTATCTAATTTATTATAATATATAAACGCTTTTATTAGCTAACTTTAATTTATCCTAATCTTATCTTTTTTTTTATTCGAATAGCTATTTATAGCCTTATAATACTACTATACTTTAGAAAATATAAAATAAATACTATTCTTTTAAGTTTTATTTTATTAGTCTTTTTTTACTATCTATATAATAATATTATTAGTTTACTATACTATCTTTTTATTTACTTATTTAGCTAAGTTATAATAGATTCACGTCTCCGTTTCTTAATATATAAACCCCCCCTCCCCTCGCCCCCCCCCTCTCTCTTATTATTACCTATAAGTTCTATTTCGAAAAGGTATCTTATTCCGCTAGTATTACTTTATTATAAAAAATATATAAAAAAAATATTAAAATATATCTTTTTAAATTATTAATTTTTAAAAATAAATTTTTAATAAGTTACGTGCCTAATTTGCAGACCTCCGCTATTATTCTATTTATATTATAAATTAAATATAATAGTTTATCTATATACTTACTATAATTTAAGTAAAAGTTATTTATATTAAGTACGCTTAATATATATATATAGGGCGTTATCTTATCTATATTATAAACTAAATAAAATAAGTTTACGATACGCTTCTTATAATTAAAGTAGAAGTTTATAACTTTATTAAGTAAGTTTAAGCGCTTACGAAGCGTATTAAATATATAATTACCCCGCTTATATTATAAAATAACGATTTATACTAACTAGTAATAATAAAATAGTAGAGATCGAAGACCTTTTTACGGTCGCCCGTAATTTATTATTATATTTCTAAATATATAAATACGGAACTCTTTATAACTTAACTAAGAAAAAACTAGAAAATAGAGAAATCTAAGTTTTATTATCTTATAACTTAATTAAAGATAATTAAGAGAGTAGAGAGGTATAAGTCTTATTACTTTACTAGGGGGGATATAGAGGTTTAAGTTTATTTACTTTCGCTTACGCGGGTATAAGCTAGATAGTAATTCTCTATATATAAAATAATAATATTTCTCTTTTCGACGGAGTAATAGCGGTAAGAGTAGATAGGAATTATATACTATTTAATAAATTTATAAGAAAAAAAAATATCCTTTCTCTCTCTCCCCCTCTCTTATAAATACCTACTCTTACTAGATCGGAACTAAATATTTTTTTTATATTACTTAGCACGCTTCCCTTATAATTATCTTTACTAACTTAATATCCCCTTATTACTTAACTTAGTATTTCTTATATTTTACCTTTTCTTATCTCTTACTATTTTACGCTCCTCTCTTATCCCCGCTTTACCTTTTCTCTTTAATAGCTTTTATTTTAAATATTTTTTAACTATAATATTAATTTACCTTTACGCGTCGCTTATTATTAAACCTAATAGTTAGGCTAAGACGAATATACCTATTCCTATATATTTTAGCACTATGTCCCGCTTATACTTATTCTCTATATAAATTTTCCTTTTACTTTTTATTATACTTAATCTAGCCTTACTAAGTCTTAAAATACCTTTTCCTTTTATATAGTATTTCTCTATCTAATCCTTATAGTTTATATATATCTTAATTCCTAATATTTTAAATTCCGATATCTTATTTACCGCCTCTATTACCTTTTCCTCGTTTATATTTTCCTCTATATTCGTAGCTTTTACTTTACGTTATCTTAGTTATTCTAAACTAAGCACCTTTTTCCTTTTCCTTTTAGTTTTTATACTTTTCCTCTTCCTCTTAGTTTTTATAATATAGTAAGCTAGCCTCCTTTTTCGCTTTCGCGGACTTACCGTTAATAATATAGCGTAGGTTTCGTTTTTAGCTTTATTAGCTTATTACGAATCTCTCCTTTACGGTATAGCCTTACGCGTATTCTCTATATTTTTTACCGCGCTCCCTATTAATATTATCTTACTTAAACTATTACTTTTCTTTTTCTCCTTTATTTTATTATTCTACGCGTTTTTTTCTTTCCGCTCCCTCTCTTTTCTTATTTCCTTTAGATTTTTATTATACTTATCTCGTATACCCGATATTTCTAATATATTTAGCTCTCCTATCCTTTTTACTATATCCCTTAGTATAGTATTTTATACTCCTCCTTTATAAGATATACTTACTATTATCCCCTTTCTCTCTTTTTTAACGTTTTCTTTTTCCGCTTCTCCTTATAAAAAAAAGAAAATATTAGCTTAAAAATAGTACCGGACCTCCTTATTTCCTCTTACCTTATCTTCGCTTCTTACTAAACTTATAAGAACCTTATCTATAAAGCTAGCTATAAGAGATATTATTTTTTTAATATCTTTTCCTATATTATCTATCTCCTTTTATTATATATCTATACTATATTCTTCGCTTTATATTATTTCGCCTCCTTTATCTAATTTTTAGTAATTACCTAGTTTTATTTTATTACTTTCTATTTACGTATATATAAATAGTTTATTTATTTCGAATACTTAGTATAAAGGTAGTATATAAAATAAGTATATCCCTCTTATCGTTATTAATCTTTTACTCTTATTATAACCTTTATCTATTCTCTATCTTTTAGCTTTAAAAAGGTATTTTATATCCCCTTATCTTTTTAAACTTATAATACTAAGTTTATTAGCTACTATCTTATATAAGCTTAATATAACTATATCGATTATACTTATATATATTAGCTTCTCTCCCGCTTTTAGTATAACTTAATCTTATATAAGGAGTCTTAGCTTAAGTATTAACTATCTTACCTCTTTATACTATACTATCCTCGAAATATTAATACTTATAATTTTAGTAACGCAGTTTAGCTTATATTTAATAAATCCCTTACTTTAGTATTAGAGTATTATTATTAAAAAGTAGCTATATTCCTATTTTTCCTTTTATTTTATATATAGTATAATAACGTAGTTAAACGCTACTCCTTTTCCTTATAAGTATAAGATCTCTTTTTATACCCTTACTATATATTTTGCCCTTTCCTCCCTCCCCTCCTTCTATAAGTTAAATAGTATAAGTATTTATATTTTTTAATTTTATAAAAAACTACCTTAGTAATATCCCCTATTATTTAATTTTACTTTAAAGTTAACTAGTCCGCCGATAAGCTTATGCTCGCTAAGCCGCTTTTTAAAGCTATAAGTAGAGAATCTTACTTTTCCTCGAAATATCTTATTATTATGCTTATTACTATACTTAGCTATTATCTCTAGCGTATTATTTATAAGATATATAATATTCGTAAGCCCTCTTTATAGAATCCTTATTAATATTTATAAGTTAAATAATAAATATTAATTTTACTACTTAGTATTTTTTAAAAACTTAAATAAGTCCGTATAGTATATTTACTAGTTTACGATATTAGTAAATAGTTCTACTTTATTTAATATTCTAACTTTCTTTTCCTTATATATATCTAATAATAGCTTATATTAATCTAGCTACTATAGCTATAGCTTAAACTAGCTTAGCTACTTAAATTATAGTAATATAGGAATTATTTTCTCTACTTTCTTAAGAATATTACTTATGCTTAATAAATCCGATTATATGCTTATTAAATATCTTAAGATAAGAGGTAAGAATCTAGCCTCTAGCGTTACCCCCCTAAAGAAGTTTATCGCTTATAATATAGCTGCTAATATCTCTAATCTTAATATTAAATTCTCCTCTATTTTCTTTCTTAGTTAGTAGTTAGCGTCTTTATTAAATAGTTCTTATATTAAATTTTACGAGAAAATAGAAAAAAAAAAAAAATAATAACGCGAAATTTATACTTAATAGGTTTTTTTATTCTATACTATTACGTTATTATTTACGTAGTTATATAATAGTATATACTTTTATTTTCCTTTATTCTTACCTTTTTTTTTTTTTTTTTTTTTTTTTTTTTAATTTTACCGTATTTTATACTTATCTTACCTAGTCTATACTTATTATAACTAATATACCTACTAGGCTACCTAGGCTACCTTTACTTTAGGAACTAACTTACTTTTATATATATATAATATTATATTATTAAAGGTATAATTAGTAAGGCCGCGGGCGTAAACTATTATAAACTGCCCCCCTCCCCTTTCCTTACCTCTTTTTAACTATTATTATCTTAAGGTCGAATTAAGTATAATTATTTTACTATTTTAAAGTATATATCCTTACTATTTTATATATATATATATATATATTATATAATATATAAATATCTCTATAATATTAACTTCTAATAATAAGATTATAATATATCTTACCCTTAATCTTAATATATATCTATTATTTTAAAATATACTCCCCGTACCTTTAAATATATATATATATTTAGATTTTAAAGTTTAAAATATATATTATATTTATATATATATTATTAAGTAACTTTTTAGCACGCTCTTTTATATAGTAATATTATTTATAAGAAATAAGCGCGTTAGATATCTTTATATATATTTCTTATTATAACTATTATAGCTACGTCTCCTTACCTTTCTCCTTAATTAAAACTAGAGACGCTTACTTAAGCTTACTATAGCCTCCTATTATTATAACCTTATTATACTCTCTAATAACCCTTATAGTATTATTCTAGTTATTACTATATAATAATTATTTCTTTATATTTCCCGCTTATATTTATACTTAGCGTATACTATTTATATTATATATAAGTAAACTTTTATTTTCCTTCTTTTTAATATCTTTTAGTTATCCTTATTTTTAACTAACTTTAGAAATACTAAGTTAACTATATACGTTTATATATATCTCTTAACGCTTATATTATATTTATAATAATTATAATAATCTTAACTTACTTTATATAATTTATAACCTTAAGTTTAATATTATTATTATCTTTATTTTAAGTAATTATAATTATATTTATAACCGAATCCGTAGCCGCTACTATAATTATAATTATATAATACCGCGCTTCCTATAAATAAAATATATATATTATATACTTACCGAACTTAAATAAGAAATATTTTTTAAAAAAGCTAGAGTTTTTCTAGTAAATATTATATAAGCTTAATAATATTAGAGTATAGCTCGCTATTAAATATACTAATAAGCGTCCGCGCTATTATAGCACGCGCTTTATAATATCTTAGTATAATATTATATTTAGAGACTTTACTTAGATATTATTACTAGGGAGCGCTACTAGGCGCTTCTCCTTATCCTTTATATTATATATTAATATCTCCTCTTATCTAATATATATTATCGTTTTTACTTACTATAAGAGTAAATAGTTAAAAGAGTTTTTCTCTAATACCGAATATTTTTATTATTTTCTATTCTTAGTAAGCTTTATTAGGGGATATTATATAATAAAAAGTAAGTATAAAATTATTATACGAAATATAAGGACTTATTAGAAAATAAAAAAAAAATAATTATATAAAAAAATTAAATTAATAAGGTTATTAATAAAGGTCGCCGCTATATATATCGTAGATAATATTATCGCTTACCTTAGTTATCGTTATTATTATTATCGCTCCTTGCCTTACCTAAAAAGAAGAAGAAGAGGAGGGGAGGAGAGGAGAAGAAGGGAAGAAGAGAAAAGGGGAGGGTTTAGGAAAGAAGAGGGCTTTTTATATCTTTTCTAGATAGCCTATTATATAACTTACTATTCTTTATAAGGAAGAGAGTATCGTTACTTTATTTATTTTTACCTCTTATAGCTTCCTACGCCTAGTTTTTTATATCTAACTTTTCGCCCTTATAATATAGTAAAAACTAATAATAGTTATATTTTTATAAAATATTATTAAAAGTAAAGTACTTTAGTATATAATTACTACTACTAATATAATATATAGGTTTTAAAAAAGATATATACTTTTAGTATTTTACTAATATAAGTATATATTATATTTACTAATAGTAAAGGTAGGTTATTTAACTTATATATATTAGTTATTAAAGTATATAGTTTATTATTAACTAAGCTATATTATACTTTAGCTAAGTAGGCTCTTAGTGCCTCTTTTATACTAATTTAGTATATTAATTATATAAGTTTAACTAAGCTCGAGCCCTAAGTAAGTCTAGCTTAAACTAAGCTTACGATACCTCCCCTAAGGCTAGGCAGGCTTAAAAGACTATCATAATATTATTTCTTAGTATTTAAGCTACTAAAGCCTCCCCTATTCCTTAGTATAGCTAGATTTAGCTAGCGTACGAACTACTAATACTTATTTAACTATAGACCCTTCGTAAGGCCGTTTGCGATTATATTTACTATGCTAATCTGCTATAAATTAAAGAAGCCTATCTAATACTTTTAGATTATCTATTTATAGCGTAAACTAATATACTTAGTACGTGCCTTATTAAGCAGGTTAATTATAGTAAGCTAAGCGTTCTAACTATTTATATATATTAGAAAAGGCCTCTTTTATTTATAGCTTATATTACGGATTATATTTATAAGCTAGATTATTATTAAGCTAGCGGGCGTTAGGGCTATTAATTCGGCCTTTATACTACTTATTATAACTAAAGTCTAACGCTTAGATCGCTACGTAATCGGCTTACTAGCGAGGAATACGACGAACCTAGCTATTAAGGCGCAAGTTGCTTAATTATCCGTAAACGATATATTAGAATTAACGCGGAGTTAAAGGTCCTTATTATATGCTATATTACTTAATATAATATTAAGAGAAGGCGTGCTACGTAGATAGCGGAATAGATACTTTATCGTAGCTAAATAAGCGTAAGTTAAATAGGAATTTACCTCTGATAGTTTCTTTACGCTATACGTAATATCGGGCCTTATACTTAGAGCTAGCTAATTTAAGCTACTTATGCGTTTCTATTATATTATAGCCTCTATCGCTATTTTAGCCTTTTTTTAATTATATAAAATTATATACTTTATAGGCTATAGCGTCTTCGTTAGCTTTAAATTATTAGTATTAAATAGCTTAAGGATCTTATAAGTAAAGGAGGTCTAATATACTCGGATAGTATATACCTTACGATCGTAATTAAACTCTAAGCTTAGGAATTCCTAAAGCTTGCTAAGGTGCTTAATTTCGTATAAATTATTAAGAATTTCAGCCTTATTATTAATGTATACTTATATTAGTATAGTAAGGAGGATATCGTTTATATAAAGAATAAGGAGACTGCTATTATTATAATAATAAAGGTAAAGTTTAGAGTTAAGGGGTTCGAAATAGTAACTAGCTAGATTCTTAGCTATACGCTCGAACTACTATTATAATAATATATAATACCTATAAAAAGCCCTTTTTAAGTAGTAAACGTGGCCTAATTTATCCTTAAAGCTATAAAGCTATTTAATAAAGATATCTTTATTAAGTTTAGCGTTAATAAAAGTATTTACGATATTAAACTTAGCTTATTTAAAGTCTTATATAGCGATAAGCGTAAGGAAGATACGAATAGATAATTAATACGCTACCGTAATATAAAGGTTTTTAACTAGCTAATTTATAAGATTACGATCTCTGCGGATAACTTAGCGGGCTTTCGCTATTAGATCTGCGCCTTTAATAAGCTTCTCTATATATACCTAACGCTTAGGAAGGGTTTTTATATTATAAGGCTTCGGCACGAGCTTCTAAGCGCCTTTTTAATATAGTTTATTAAGTTTTTTATTTATCGCAGGCACTTATTATTTATTAAAGTTAGGGAGTTTTTTCGCAGTATAATAATTACTAAGGGTATAGCTTATAAAGGTTTCTATAGCTAAGGCTAAGAGAATTATTATAAGCGCCTTACTAATATATTTATTTTTATTAGCGAAGGTAATATATAGCGTAGCTATCTTAATAATACTTTTAGTAGCTAGATTAGCTTATATAAGCCTTTTTAATCTTCTTATAAGTTTAGTGCCTTAGATCTCCTTAGATAAATAGCGCTTATAGCGTTATATATTAGTTAAGGTAAAAGAAAGTATTAATACCTCGCGTATATATTAAAAGGGTTATTTATCGGGTATTAGATTAGTTTATTAAAGCTATAAGGTATTAGCTAATTTATTAGGATTATTATAATTATTATAATCGATCTAAAAGCTAGGAAAGCTTATAAATATAGGTAGTAATTATGCTTCTTTATTAGCTTTTTTAGCTTTTTTAATTAACGGGAGAAGGGTATTTTCTTCAGAAATCGGGCGCGGTGCCTCGTTGCCTTGATTAGGCGTAGCGTTTAGTAAGGGAAAGTATAAAAAGTCTCTCTTAGGCATTTTAAATCGCTTTTTTAATAGCCTTATAAATTCCTCTTTAACGTATAATAAATTTAATAATCCGGCTATAGTAGTTAGATATTTCTTTAGTTATTACTTATTATTTAGTATAGAAGAGGGCTATAAAATGCTAATACCGCTATTCTAGCTATAGGAACGTTATTCCTACCCCTTCTCTCTAAAGGGAAGAGAAATCGGCTTAAAATTAATAACTTTAACCTCTTTTTCTTTTAAATAAGCCCTAAATTCGACTAATAAGTTTTCTTTAATAGTAGGGGCCTTAGTATAATTAATAAAGCGTATATCTTATGCCCGAATAACGGTCTCTTATTTAGGAAGCTATATCTTAAAGATATAGCTATATAGACCTTTAATACTAACGAGATAACCCTTCTAAGCGCGGGGAGCTATCTTTTTTAATCTTATAATCTTTTCCTTTAGCTTTATTATATATACTATATAGCCCTAAGCGTGCAGCTAGCTAATATTATATTTATAGGGCAGATTAAGTGCTTTTATAACCCTCTTAAAAGAGCTTTCTTTACCTTTTATAAGTAGCAAATTCTATATATATACAGCTATTAATATATAATAGGGCTATAGCGTTATAAGAAGCTATATATATAGATAAATAGCTCTTACTATTATTAATAGAGTCCTGCTAGCCCTCTCTGCGAGACCGTTTTGCTAAGAGTTATATAAAGTCGAATAACGTAAAATAAAGCTATCTTAAAAAGCCTAGGCCTTAATCGCCTCGCTTTTAAACTTCTAGGTATTAATAAAAGCTATTATAGCTATAAGAATACCCCTAGATATAGTATTAACCTGCCTTTTCTAGCTATAAAGAAGATTATAAGCTTGCCCCTTTAAGGTAGCAGCTATCGTTTAGTAGAATCTCGTAAAGGCGTTAATTCCGTATAGGCTATAGCGGGCGCCGCTGCTACTAGGCGGATTATACTTAATAATATCCTAAAAAACGATATCGAGGAACCTTAAGGGCCTAGCTAGCAAATCCTTACTAATTATAATATCTACCTTAGCGAATTAATAAGCCTTATACGCGAAGCTTTTAGCGGTGCTTTTATCGATTAAAATCCCTACTTTTTAACAAGCTAAGGTAACCTTCTCTTTGCTAGCGTGTGCGAGGCGCTTATATATAATAGTAAAATTAGCTTTTATGCCCTTTCTAAGCGATTTATAGGGTAAAGTAGTAAATACCTCGATTACGGTTTAATCGCCGCTCGTAGCGGCTATACTAATAACTCGAAGATAATTATTAAGGCTGCAAATACGCTCTTTATTACCCCTCGTAATTAAGAAGTTCGTTTTTAAATCCGCGATAACTCCCTTTTCCTTTAAAACGCTCGTGCTTATTAAATTTACTTAAATATTAAGGTAATAAAAGACTTATAATAGAACTATTAAATTACCGTTAAGTAAGTTTATCTTAACCTTGCCCTCCTCTTAAGGCTAAAAATCTCCGCTATTAGCGGCGCGGAAAGGGTTAATAATAGTATTCTCGTAAATCTTAATAAACTATTTTAAATTATTAAAAATATGCCCTTCGGCACCCGAATTATATACTATATCGTTACGGCTAACGCCTTAGCTAGCAGCTATTAGTTTATACGTTTAACTAGCTTTCGTAATAGCTTTAGATGCCGCGATCTATTTCTGCTAATATAGTTAATTTTTAAGGGGTAGGCGTAGCTTAGGATAAAGCCTCTAATAGTTTTCTTCTATATAAGGCCTACTGCCCTTAGGCAGAAAATATTTATAATTAAGATATCGACTTTTCCGACCTTTTTATATAAGAGAAGAGGCTCTGCTACTATAATTTCCGCGGCCTTTTCCTTTACCGCGGCCTTAGCTCTTACCTTAACCGTTTCCTCGCTTTTTATCCTCTTTTTTTATATCCTAATTTGCGGAAAAAGGTATCTTTCTTCTTCTTATTAATAAGTTTAGCGTAGCTTTAGAAAAACCTTAATATCTTTACCTTTATCGGTAGCTTACTATTAGCTATCTTATATATTATATCCTTAAAGCGATAAGGTATATAATATTTAATAACGTTAATCGCAGCTACGATAAACTATACCTTATACGGATTTAAGATTATAACGCTAATCTAATTTTATAGATAATTAAGGCGCTTTACGAAGGCCCCGAATATCGTATAATTCTTTACTTTAATAGTATATAATTCCTTTATAATTAACGAAAAAGTGACTCTTAGGGTAGCGTTATATTTCTTTTTAATTACTAATAAAGTCTTATAGGCCGTGTAATTCGTATGCTAGCCTCTATTACAAATCCCGAAAATAACGGTATCTTCGTAATAGTATATTATAAGCTTTTAATAATAAACCTCCTTATCTTATTACTTCTCTATAGCTTTAATATCTATTTCCGCGGGTCTGCTACTATTAGATTAATTAATATAGAGAAGAAGGCGGAATTGCTTAATAGCTATCCGGATTAATATCTCCTAATTAAGCTAGTTTTCTTAGCCCTTAAGCTTTATAATACTTATCGGGATATCCTGCAAATTAAGCTACTTAATTAAAGCTATCGTAAGCTTCTAATATAGCCTAAATAAGCTCCTTTATACTTAAATAAGCAGTGTTTTTCTTAGTAAAGCTTGTTTTATAGTACTAAATGCCAGAACGAGTCTTCTATAAACTAGGGAGGGTATTATTCCTACCTAATTTAGCAGGGATAGTAATATAACGCTGTTTACTATAGCTTGCCGGACCCTTAATAAGGTCTTTATATAAGGAAATATCGATTATTATCGTAAAAAACGCGTAATTTAGCATAATAGGCGTATAACTTATTAAGGTATATAGTTTATTATTAACTAGGCTTTATTATACTTTAGCTAAGTAAGCTTTTAGTGCCCCTTTTATACTAATCTAGTATGCTAATTATATAAGTTTAACTAGGCTCGAGCCCTAAGTAAGTTTAGCTTAAACTAAGCTTACGATATTAGTTATATAAAAGTGCTACTTATATATTAGTCTTAGATAAGAGGCTTAGGGTTTCTTTAAACTTTATATAATTAACTAGCTTTGCTACTTATATATAAGTTTCCTTTTTATTATACTTATTTATAGCTATATAAGGCTATCTTTCGTAGTTAGGTAATATAGCTATTTATCTTTTACTTATAGAAAGTATAGAGAATATAACTTAACTTAGTTATATAAGGATAACTCTTATATTTTAGCTATAAATAGATAGCTTAGGCCTTTCTAGTTTTATATAATTAACTAAGCTTTGCTACTTATAAGCTATATATAGGTCCTATATATTTTACTTAAGCTCTGCTATTAGAATTATAGTAACTTAGAAATCGGTTTTCTGCCCTTTTTATAATATTACTTATCCTTAATAAATCTAATAGCGTGTGTGCTAAATATCTTAAGATAAAAGGTAAGAAACTAGCCTCTAATATAACCCCCCCCGAAGAAGTTTATTACTTATAGTATAGCCGCTCAGGTCTCTAGTCCTAAGATTAAGTTCTTCTTTATTTTCTCCTTAGATAAGTAGTTAATATCTTAATTAAATAGTTTTTATAATTTAAATTATAAGAAAAAAAAGATAATAATAAATGCGAAATTCGTACTTAATATTTTTTTTATCTTACTTAGTTTACCCTTTTTACGCTTAATATACTTACTTATACTACCCCTACCTTAAGGCCGTTAGGCCCTGACTTACTATTTTATATATATAACGTCCCGCTACGTAAGGTATAATTAGTACGGGCGCGGGCGTAAACTGCTATTACCTACCCCCCCCCCCTTTTCTAAATATTATTATCCTTAAGTTAAATTAAGTATAATTATCTTACTATTTTAAAACACTTAACCTTACTTTATTATATATATATATATATATATAAATATATATATATAAGCGTCTCTATAATATTAACTTCTAATAATAAGATTGCTATATATATATCTTACCTTAAATTTAGATTTATATCTATTACTTTAAAATATATATCTTATACTTATTTAAACCTTAAATATAAAATATATATTATATATATATTAAGTAATATTTTAGCACGTAGTTTTATATAATAATCTTATTTATAAAGATTAAGCGCGCCGGACTTTCTTTACGCTTAATTCTTATTATAACGGTTATAGCTACGTTCTTTTACTTATCCCCTTAACCGTAATTAAAAATACCTACTTAAGCTTACTAAGGCCTCTTATAGTTATAACCTTATTATACTTTATTATAACCCTTATAATAGTATTTTAATTATTACTATATAATAATTATTTATTTATATTTCCCGCCTATATATATACTCCGCGTATATTATTTATATTAAATAAAAGTAAACTCTTATTTTTTTACTTTTTAGTATCTTTTCTTTATTCTTTTCCTTAACTAACCTTAAGAGTATTAAGTTTATTATATATATTTATATCTATCTTTTAACGCTTATATTATACCTAAGGTAGCTATAAGGATCCTAACCTACTTTATATAACTTATAATCCTAACTTTAATATTATTATTATTATTATTCTAAGTAGCTATAATTTTATCTATAACCGGATCCGCGGCCGCGGCTACTATTATTATTATATAATACCGCACTACTTACGAACGAAAAATATATTTTACGCACGCGCTAAACTTAACTAAGAAGTATTTTTTAAAAAGGCTAAGGTTTTTCTAATAAGTATTATAAGGGCTTAACGATACCGGGGCGCGGCTCGCAGTTAAATATATAAGTAAGCGTCCTTAGCGTTATATTATATATATTATAACTTCTTAATATAATACCGTAGTTAAAAACTTAACTTAGATATTAGCGCTAGGTAGCGCCGCTAAGCGTTTCTTTTTATTTTTTATACTTTATATTAATATCTCCTCTCCTCCGCTTTACGCTATTATTTTTTACTTACCGTAAGTATAAATAGTTAAAAAAGTCCTTTTTCCTCGGTACCGAATATTCTTATCTCTTTCTATTCTTACTAACTTTTTAAGAAAAATATCTATAAATAAAAGGTATAACGCTTTTTAAGCGATATATAGAGGATTATCCGAAAAAAAAAAAGATTATATAAAATAATTAAGTTAGTAAGGTTATTAATTAAAGTCGCCGCCGCGGCTATTATAGATATTATTATAACGTACTTCGGTTATTATTATTATTATCGCCGCTACTTACTTTACTAAAAGAGAAAAGGAAGAGAAGGAGAGGCGAAGAGAAGAAGGGAAGAAGATAAGAGGGGAGGGTTTAGGAAAGGAGAAAGCCTTTTATATCTTTTCCGGCTAGGTCGTTATATAACTTACTATTCTTTACGAGGAAGAGAGTATTATTACTTTATTTATTTCTGCCTCTTATAGCTTCCTACGCCTAGTCTTTTATATCTAACTTTTCGCCCTTATAATATAGTAAAGATTAATAATAATTATATTTTTATAAAATATTATTAAAAGTAAAGTATTATAGTATATACTAGCTATTACTAATAGATAAAATAAGTTTATAAAAGGGTATATACCGCTATATATTTTACTTATATAGGTATATTATATTATAAGAATATAAGTAAAAGTATATAAAAATAATATAATATCTTAAGTCTTATTTAAAAATATAATTAAGACCTATATTCTTTTTTTAAAATAGTAAGTATAGAATATAACGCCCTAATCCCCTTACTTAGATATATACTTATAATTATTTTATAATAACCGTTTCCTTTTTTAGTTTTTAGCCCTTATTAATAATACTAATACTTACTTTCTAAGTATATATAAGGGAGGCATTTTCCTATATATATATATATAATATACCCCCTAGCTTATAAGCTTATTTAGATATATTTAATAAGCTTAAAAATTATTTTTAAAAATTATAAGAATAAATTATTTAAACTTTTAAGAGAAAAAAATATAGGAAAAGATTATAGGTACGTATCTTTTATACCTCTAAATTAGTTAAGCTAGATAAGTTATCTAGGGCGGGTATAGAAAGCTCCTCTCTCTTCCTTTCTCTCTTTTCTCTTTTTTTCCTCCTTTATCCTTATCTTTTTCTTCTCTTACGGTTATTTTTTTATTTTATATAGCTTTCTTTAGAGAAGACTATAGATTTTATAAGTAACTTAAGTTTTCCGTCCGCTTATAATTATAATATCTAAGGGAGGTATCGCCTCTTTAAGCTTCTAATTATAAACCTATTAATAATATTATTTATAATCGCACTAAGCGTAAATATAGGTATTCGCTTACGGATTTCTTATATTATAAAATAATATATTTTTCCCTTATAAGATTTTAAGCGCTAGGTATTTTTAAAGCTTACTATTAATATTATTCTTAAGTTTAAGATTACTATATTAGCTAAGGACATTTACCTTAAGATTTTATATAATCTTAAATATTTTAAGGCGATTATTATTTAAAGTCGTGGCACGCGGAACTTACCGCCTTACTTTAAATACCGTTACTTATATACTAGGGCTTACTTTTTTTAGTATTACGCCTCTCTTCCTAATTTTTAATATAGCGCCTATGCTAGTTACGTCTAAGCTAAATAAGGACGATATTACTCTTTTTAGTATACCGCGTAAGCGGTTAGTTTAATAAGTTAACTAGCTATTACTATTTCTAATAATAATAATAATAATATTATTAAGGATAGAGAAGTAATTAAGTTAAAGGATACTTTAGAGGCTAAAAATAAGTAAGATAATCTTTTATTAAGTTTATATTTTAAATACGCCGTGCACTAGCTTACTAGCATACCTTACCCTTATTACCTAACTCCTACTTAGTAAGCTTAGGTTATAATAAAGAAAACCTATTAGTTAAGAGGAGGTATCTAAACTTTTAGATAGTAGAAACGTTTATAAATAGTAAATATAGAAGAATAACGCTTATATAAATATATTAAAAATAAAAGGAAAAAAAAAAGATAAACGTTTTTCTTAGCTAAAACTTTTAAGTATAACTTGGATTAGATAAAGTAAATTAAGCTTATAACTATTACGAGGATATAAGTTAAGGTATCTAGAAATAATATAGTATCTTAAGTCTTATCTAAAAATATAGTCGGAACCCGTATCCTTTTTTATAATTAGGAAATATATATAATAACGCCTTAGTCTTACCTGTCCAATATCTGCCTTTAACTATTTTATAGTAACTATTTCCTTTTTTAAGTTTTTAGCCCTTATTTATAAAGCTAATACCTATTTTTATAATATAAAAGAGGTATTTTCTTATATATATATATATAATATACCCCCCTTAGGCTTATAAGCTTATTTAAAAGTATCTTAATAGCTTAAATATTATCTTTAAAAACTAGTAGAAAAAAAAAATTAAAACTTTTAAGAGAAAATTATAGGAAAAGACTATAAGTATATATCTATTATACCTTTTAAATTAGTCACGTTAGATAAATTATCTAGGGAGGGCATGAAATACCCTCTTTTTTTCCTCTCTCTCTTTTCTTCCTTCTTCTTCCTTTATCCTCTTTTTCTTCTTTTATAAGCAGTTTTCTAGTTATTCCTTTACTTCTTCCTTTTCCGAGATAGATATTATAAGTCCTTAAAACCTAGCTATATACGGAAAATATCGCCTTATTAAGGTTCCGATAGCTTATCCTCGGATATTAGCTATAATAATAACCTTATCTATTAATATAAGTTTCTACCTTAGATTCCCTATATTCCTAATACTTAGAAATAATATAAAATACCTTTTTAAGATATAGAGCGTTATATACTTACTATGCCCGCAGTTAGCGTAATATTTTAAGCTAAAATTATAGCTATATTATAACTTATAGTAAATTAAGTTTTAAAAGATAATAAATATTTTCGCTCGCTTCTAGTTTAAAGCTATAATACCGAGAACGCGACTTTATATAAAAAATACTCTTATCTACGTATACGCGCCTATCCCTTTAAGTTATATATTTCGTTACCTAGTTTCTAATATAGTGCTTATAGCTTATATATTTAAGCTAGATAAAGTTATTATTACTTATTATAGTATTTAATTAAAACGGCTAAGTTAATAGGGTTAGGGGGGTTTATAATCGCTAATAACGATAATATTATAAAAGACTATAAGATTATTAAACTTAAAAATATTATAAATATTTAAGATAAAGATAAGTAAATAGTTCTCCTATTACTATAATATCTAAAGCACGCTATACGCTAGCTAGCTTTAATACTATACTTATATCCCTTACTTTAGGCTTAGTAAGCTTAGGTAAACGCGGAGAAGAGACGTTAGTAAGGAAATAAACTAATCCTTTATATAGAAAAGATAATATTAAGTAGTAAATATAAGAGATAGTAATTATAATAATAATAATATAAAATAGTAAATAAAGTAAACTTTATAATAATAAAGGGGAACTATATAAATAACTAGCATATTAGGTAAATTTATCTTAAATTTAAGTTTATTTTAAAACTTTTTAAATAATTATCCTTAAAAAGGTTTTATAAAATAATTTCTAACCTTTGCGGAAGTTTATATCTAAGCGATCTTTATATAATTTACTTAAATATTATATTATAACTAATACTAATAGATATTAAAATATTATATCTTAGTTAATAGCTTTAATATTTCCTCTATAAGTAAGTATATTATTTATATATTATTATAGAAGACTTTTAGGAGGGCTAAAAAAATAATACTAAGTTTATTACTAATATAATAGAAAGCGTTTATTTTTTTTATAATAAAAGTAAGTATAGGTAGTTTTACTTCGATATTACTTATTATAATAGTTACTTATCTCCTAATTTATATTAAATTATAATACTAAGGAGCTTAATTATATAGCCGAATATACTCTTCCTATTTTATTAGTTTATAAAGGCGGTATTATTAAAGTGTTCCGCGTATAAGGGTGTGGATTTTATATATCCCCGCTAAATATTAAACTTTATTATTAAGATTAATAGAGGAAGATTAGCGCTTAATATACTGCTAGTATATACTTATTTAGGGGATTATATAAATAAACGTATAGCTTTCCGATAATTAAAAAAAAAAGATTTAGATTAAAAGTAATAAGCTTCGCGTAGCTAGGGGGGTTAACTAGGGACTAATATAGTTTAATCTGCTAAGTAGACGCTTATATATTATTAAGAATAAGCTTTTCTAATAAAAGTAGCTAAAAGAACTTTTTTATACTTATAACTTAAACTTAACTGCTAGCTTAAAAATTATATATTTCTTAATAAAGGTAGACTTTTTATTTTATCTTATTTTTTAGAAGCTAGAATCTAATTAACTAAGATAAATCTTTAATTTTAGAGATTATAAAATCTTCTTTTAGTTTAACCTCGTAGTCCTCACCCCCCTTACCTTAATATTAGTATTATAAGGTAAGATTATAGCGTAAAAAAAGGATAATAATTATATTAAGGTTAGTAGTTAGTAGATTTAGCTTTAAGAATTTAACCGTAATAGCTATTATTTAGCCTTTATAAAGGATAGCTATAGCTTATCGTTATCGTTATACTTTTATCGATTCCTTAATAATATTAGTAAGTTAGGGTTAGCTCTTTTCCCTTTACTAGTTATATAAAGTCCTCTTTCCTTTTAAAGTGTTTAAGGATCTTATATTCGCGTTTATTTTACTATTATCTTACTATTTTAGCGGGGGGGGGGGGGGGTAGGCCGGATAATAATTCTTTATAGGGAAAATAATAAGTAGCTAGTTTTCTATAAAAATATAAGAGGGATAAGATAGAAAAGGGTAAGAACTATTTAATTTAAAGCTTAAAATTTTAAAATAAGTATTTAAAGTAGTAATTTATAATATAAAAGTATAAGGTTTAAGATAAAGTTATAATTCTATTTAATAAAGTTTTTACTATAAGTCCTCTCTAAGTCTTAACTTACGATATATAACTTTTAAAATAGCTATAAAGATAACGTTAAGGGCTAATTCTTACTTAATTATTTCCTCTCTTAAGGGAAACTAATCTATATTATATACCTTATAATAGCCCCTATCTTATCTTAATTACCTTTTATATCCTAATCTTTAGAAGCTTTTAGGAGAAGAAAAGGTTTAAGAGATTATTTAATTAACTATTTTCTAAGCTACTAATAGCCCTCTAGCTAAAGCTAACGCGTGTTTATTTTTTAAGTATTTTTACCGCTATAGCTAAACTATATTATCTTATCTTATTATAAAGTCTCTACTTAATATTACTCTTTTTATATTTACGTTTAGTAATAGTTTATTAAGTAGCTAGATTAAGCGTAAGTACTTAGCTAAGGTAAGTAAATTATCTCGCTACTTTATTTTCTAGATAACGTAATCAAGTAATAACTTTCTCTTAGTTATCTAAAAAAGGTAAATAACGAGGTCTTATAGGTAATCCGTCGCCTAATAGATTTCTTAAAAAAATATTATTTACTAATAACTAACTTAATAATCCGCCGTCTACGCACCTAACTCGCTAAGAGGCTTTAAAAATTAGTAATAAAAATAAGGTAAACGTAGATAAGCTCGGCGCTAGGGCGCCTTACTATTTACTTTATAAAATAACTATTAATAAGGAGACTAGCGTTTATTTTAGTTTTATAAAAGGTAGAGGCATATAGATAATAAAGTTATATAAGTAACCTAAACTTAACTATTAATAGTAAATAATCCTTTTACTATTTATATTACGCGTAATAACTTTATAACTATTAATAAGCTTATAATAATCTAGCTTTTTTCCTAAAATTAAGTTATCTTAGCTAGCGGTAGGCGGTATTTAAACGCGTTATAGTAAAAATAAAAGCTATTATCTTAATATACTACCTCCTTCTTATCGCTTTAAGCTTAGCCTTTTTAATATATTAGTATAAGTTTTTTATTTTTTATAAGTACCTTAAGCTAGAGAAAAGCGGTAAAATCTTATAAGAATTATTAAAATAATATTCGCAGGTAAACTTATAGCTTTAGAATAGCTTATATATTAGATAAAATTAATTATATATTAATAAGCTATTAAAGTTACTCCTCTATTTATAAGAGGTCTTAATAATATTATAAGTATAATATAGCCCGCTTAAGTTATATTATAGGAATAGCTTATATATTAAGTAAAATTAGTTATATATTAATAAGCTATTAAAGTTACTCCTTTATTTATAAGAAGTTTTAATATTATTATAAATATAATATAGCTTACTTAAGTTATATTATAAGTTTTTTATAGCTACTTATATTTTATATTTAGAAGGTTTATTAGCGGCCTTATTACTTAGTTCTAAAGTTCCCTTATTATTTCTAAAAGTAGCTAATCTTTTATAGCGTATATTACTAGCCTTAATATTTAGAGTATAGTTTACCTATTTTTTAAGATAAAGAATCTATACTTATAGTTACCTTATCTTAGCACGCTACTCCTCTAGCGTGTTTAGTATAGTCGGAGTCTTAGAAAAGGAGTTTATTATTATTTTCTAGTATTATCTATAAATAGATACTAATCTTTCCCTAGTTATATTTCTCTTATATAAGTCTCCTTAGTCGACGAAAGGTCTCGTTATACGCTTTTAATATATATCTTAAAATAGAGTTATAGTTTAAGTTATATATAAAGCCTTTTCTATCTCCGCGTTAATATAAAAGTTAATATATTTTTATTAGTTACTTATTAGTAAATTATAAGCTTAGGATAATCTTATTAGCTTTATAATATATATATATTAAGTAAGTAGTAATATTAAAAAAAAAATCGAAGCTAAGTAGAAAGGTATAAAAAGGAGGGAAATTTTTATTAGTAAAATCTTAGTTAAATATAAATAAATACGTGCTTATAAGAACGGGAGAGGGCGTGGTAAAATCCTAATAGAGACGCGGTTATATTTCCTAATTATTTCTAGTTTCTTATATATTTTTCTAAGTAATTTTATTATATAAGTCTATTATAAAATATATTAGATTTTTAAGGAAATCTAGTTAAAATATAATATTAGTAAGTTCTTATTTTATAAATTTTAGAAAGATATAATATATACCTTAAAGTAATAAAATAGTTATGCTTAATTTAACCTAATAACGATAAATAAAGTCTTATTAAACTATTAACTAATAGAAAGCCTTTGCGCGTAATAAATAATAAGTATTTAAGCGATATTTCTTTATTAATAGATTAGTAAAAAAAAAAAAATAAAAGCTACCTTAGCGGGAGTAATAGGCACCCCTGCTTATATATATATATAAGGCCCCTAGTAAGGAAGATAGTCTTAAGGAAGTAAGATTATATAAGTTTGCTAGCCCCTATAAACTATATAAGTAAGTTAGAGTTATAGGCGTTAAAAAGTATCGTTTAAGCCGATTTAATTAATCTAATAAATCTAATTAATTAGTATTACTTAGCTAGATAAAAGCTAGAGAGAGCTAAAAGGGCCTAAGAAAGTTAATTTAATATATATAAGAAAGGAGGTAGATACTTTACTATAATAGCTTATTATTTTAACCTTCTTAAGCGAGCTTACTATCGAAATCCCCTTATTACTTTAGCAGGGGGGGGGGGGGCACCTTAAGTAAGCGTAGTATATACTTATAAGGCGTAGCTTCCTTTAAAGTTACTATTATCTTTAACTAATATAAGGGGGGGGGGGGGGGTTTCTAGCTATAAGAAATAAGCTAGATAAGATAATAAGTCTTAATAGGGAAAATAATAGGAAGTTAGTTTTCTATATAAAGATAAAAAAAACTTAAAATAATAAAGATAAAAACTATTTAATTAAGTCCTCGGAACCTTTAAAAAAAACTTTAAAATTAGTAATATATAATATAAAAGTATAAGGTTTAAAATAAAGTTATAATTCCGTTTAGTAAAGTTTTTATTATAAGTCCTTTCTAAGATTTTACTTATTATATATAACTTTTAAGATAGCTATAAAAATAAGTTTAATAGCTAATTTTTACTTAGTTTTTCCTCTCTTAAGAGAAACTAAACTATACTATATACTTAGTTATAACCGCTCCCTTATTTTAAGCGCCTTTTATAATTCTTATTTTTAGAAGCTTTTAGAAGAAAGGAAAAGTTTTAAAAACTATTTAATTCTACTTAGGATAAGTCCTTAATAGTATTTTATCTTAGCTTTGTATTTATAGTAGGGGCAGATTTATATTTAGACTATAAGTCTAGGATTAGAAAATCAGTTTTTATAATATAATATATAAATTATCTTATCGACTAAGTATATTTTATTACCTCTTCTTATCTCCTATATTATATATAATAACTTACGTAACTGCCCTCCTTATCCTCTAAGGGATAAACCTGTTAACTACTCTTCTTATCTCCTAAGAGATAAACCTATTAACTGCTCTTCTTATCCCCTAAAAGATAAACTTATTAACTACTCTTCTTATCCCCTAAGGGATAAACCTATTAACTACTCTTCTTATCCCTTAGGGGATAAACCCGTTAACTGCTCTTCTTATCCCTTAAGGGATAAACCTATTAACTACTCTTCTTATCCCTTAAAGGATAAACCCGTTAACTACTTTTCTTATCCCTTAAGAGATAAACCTATTAACTACTCTTCTTATCCCCTAAGGGATAAACTCGTTAACTGCTCTTCTTATCCCTTAGGGGATAAACTTATTAACTACTCTTTTTATCCTTTAAAAAATAAACCTATTAACTGCTCTTCTTATCCCTTAAGGGATAAACTTATTAACTACTCTTTTTATCCCTTAAGGGATAAACTTATTAACTACTCTTCTTATCCCTTAAGGGATAAACTTATTAATTACTCTTCTTATCCCCTAAGAGATAAACCCGTTAACTACTTTTCTTATCCCCTAAGGGATAAACCTATTAACTGCTCTCCTTATCCCCTAAGGGATAAACTTATTAACTACTCTTCTTATCTCCTAAGGGATAAACTTATTAACTACTTTTCTTATCCCTTAAGGGATAAACTTATTAACTGCTTTTCTTATCTCTTAAGGGATAAACCTATTAACTACTTTTCTTATCTCTTAGGAGATAAACTTATTAACTACTCTTCTTATCCCCTAAAAGATAAACCTATTAACTACTCTCCTTATCCTTTAGGGGATAAATACCTATTATCTTAAGTATATCGTTATTATCTTATACGGTATAGTTAATCTCCTTATCTTTTCGCACCTATGTTAATAAAATATAAGACTCGACTCCCGCTTCTTAGACTAAGATATAGATAAGACGCGTCTCTTTAGTCTACTTAAAGCGCTATACGCGATAGTTAGCTTACTTCTCTCTAGTTATTTTTTATAAGACTAACTTATTAACTACCTTTCTTATCCCTTAAAGGATAAACTTATTAACTACTCTTCTTATCCCTTAAGGGATAAACTTATTAACTACTTTTCTTATCTCTTAGGGGATAAACTTATTAACTACTTTTCTTATCCTTTAGGGGATAAACTTATTAACTACTCTTCTTATCCTTTAGGGGATAAACTTATTAACTGCTTTTCTTATCCCTTAGGGGATAAACTTATTAACTACTCTTCTTATTCTCTTAAGCTTTTCTTATCCCTTAAAGGATAAACCCGTTAACTGCTTTTCTTATCCCCTAAGGGATAAACTTATTAACTACTCTTCTTATCCCTTAAGGGATAAACTTATTAACTGCTTTTCTTATCTTTTAGGGGATAAACTTATTAACTGCTCTTCTTATTTCCTTAAGCTTTTCTTATCTTCTAGGGGATAAACCTGTTAACTACTCTTCTTATCCCTTAAGGGATAAACCCGTTAACTGCTCTTCTTATCCCTTAGGGGATAAACCTATTAACTGCTTTTTTTATCCCTTAGGGGATAAACTTATTAACTACTCTTCTTATCCCTTAGGAGATAAACTTATTAACTGCTCTTCTTATTCCTTTAAGCTCTTCTTATCCCTTAAGGGATAAACCTATTAACTGCTCTTCTTATCCCTTAAGAGATAAACCTGTTAACTACTTTTCTTATCCCTTAAGGGATAAACTTATTAACTACTCTTCTTATCTCCTAAAAGATAAACCCGTTAACTACTCTTTTTATCCCCTAAAGGATAAACTTATTAACTACCTTTCTTATCCTTTAAAAGATAAACTTATTAATTACTCTTCTTATCTCTTAGGGGATAAACTTATTAACTACTCTTCTTATCCCCTAAGGGATAAACCTATTAACTACTCTTCTTATCCCTTAGGGGATAAACCTATTAATTACTTTTCTTATCCCCTAAGAGATAAACTTATTAACTACTCTCCTTATCTTTTAGGGGATAAATACTTATTATTTTAGGTATATCGTTATTATTTTATATAATATAATTAATCTCCTTATCTTTTTATACCTACGTTAACGAAATATAAAACTTAACTCCCGCTTCTCGGACTAAGATATAGATAAGACGCGTCTCTTTAGTTTGCTTAAAGCGCTATACGCGATAATTAGCTTACTTCTCTTTAATTATCTTTTACGAAACTAACTTATTAACTACCTTTCTTATCCCTTAGGGGATAAACTTATTAACTACTTTTCTTATCTTTTAGGGGATAAACTTATTAACTACTTTTCTTATCTCTTAAGGGATAAACTTATTAATTACTTTTTTTATCTCTTAGGGGATAAACTTATTAACTACTTTTCTTATCTCTTAAGAGATAAACCTATTAACTACTCTCCTTATCTTTTAGGGGATAAATACCTATTATTTTAGGTATATTATTATTATCTTATACGATATAGTTAATCTCCTTATCTTTTCGTACTTATATTAACGAAATATAAGACTTAACTTTTACTTTTCGGACTAAGATATAGATAAGATATATCTTTTTAGTTTACTTAAAACGCTATATACGATAATTAGCTTGTTTCTCTCTAGTTATTTTCTATAAAACTAACTTATTAACTACTTTTCTTATCTCCTAAGAGATAAACCTATTAACTACTCTTTTTATTTTTTAGGAGATAAACTTATTAACTACTTTTCTTATCCCTTAAGGGATAAACTTATTAATTACTTTTCTTATCCCTTAAGGGATAAACTTATTAACTACTCTTCTTATCCCTTAAGAAATAAACCTATTAACTACTCTCTTTATCTTTTAGGGGATAAATACTTATTATTTTAGGTATATTATTATTATTTTATATAATATAGTTAATCTCCTTATTTTTTTATACTTATATTAACGAAATATAAAACTTAACTCCCGCTCCTTAGACTAAGATATAGATAAAACGCGTCTTTTTAGTTTACTTAAAGCGCTATATATAATAGTTAGCTTACTTTTTTTTAGTTATTTTCTATAAAACTAACTTATTAACTACTTTTCTTATCCCTTAAGGGATAAACTTATTAACTGCTTTTCTTATCTTTTAGGGGATAAATACTTATTATTTTAGGTATATTATTATTATTTTATACGGTATAGTTAATCTCCTTATCTCTTTATACTTACGTTAACGAAATATAAAACTTAACTCCCGCTTTTTAAACTAAGATATAAATAAAACGCGTCTTTTTAGTCTGCTTAAAGCGCTATATATAATAGTTAGCTTACTTCTCTTTAATTATCTTCTATAAGACTAACCTATTAACTACTCTTTTTATCCTTTAGGAGATAAACTTATTAACTACTCTCCTTATTCCTTAAGGGATAAATACTTATTATCTTAAGTATATTATTATTATCTTATACGGTATAGTTAATCTCCTTATCTTTTCGTATTTACGTTAATAAAATATAAAACTTAACTCCTACTTTTTAGATTAAGATATAAATAAGATATGTCTCTTTAATTTGCTTAAAGCGCTATACGCGATAGTTAGCTTACTTCTCTCTAGTTATCTTTTATAAAACTAACCTATTAACTACCTTTCTTATCCCCTAAAAGATAAACTTATTAATTACTTTTCTTATCCCTTAAAAGATAAACTTATTAACTATTTTTCTTATCCCCTAAGGGATAAACTTATTAACTACTCTCCTTATCTTTTAAAGGATAAATACCTATTATCTTAAGTATATTATTATTATTTTATATAGTATAATTAATCTCCTTATCTTTTCGCACTTACGTTAATAAAATATAAGACTTAACTCCCGCTTTTTAAACTAAGATATAAATAAGATATATCTCTTTAGTTTACTTAAAGCGCTATACGTAATAGTTAGCTTACTTCTCTTTAGTTATCTTCTATAAGATTAACCTATTAACTACCTTTCTTATCTCTTAAAAAATAAACTTATTAACTGCTCTTTTTATCTTTTAAGAGATAAACTTATTAACTGCTTTTCTTATCCCTTAAGGGATAAACTTATTAACTACTTTTCTTATCCCTTAAGAGATAAACTTATTAACTACTCTTCTTATCCCCTAAAAAATAAACTTATTAACTACTCTCCTTATCCCTTAGGGGATAAATACCTATTATCTCGGGTATATTATTATTATCTTATATAATATAGTTAATCTCCTTATCTTTTCGTACCTATATTAATAAAATATAAGACTTAACTCCCGCTTTTCGGACTAAGATATAGATAAGACGCGTCTTTTTAGTTTACCCGAAGCGCTATATATAATAGTTAGCTTACTTCTCTCTAGTTATCTTTTACGGGACTAACTTATTAACTACTCTTCTTATCTCTTAAGAGATAAACTTATTAATTACTTTTTTTATTCTTTAGGGGATAAATACTTATTATTTTAAGTATATTATTATTATTTTATATAATATAGTTAATCTTTTTATCCTTTCGCACTTATATTAATAAAATATAAGACTTAACTTCCGCTTCTTAAACTAAGATATAGATAAGATATATTTTTTTAGTCTGCTTAAAGCGCTATACGCGATAGTTAGCTTACTTCTCTCTAGTTATTTTTTATAAGATTAACTTATTAACTACCTTTCTTATCCCTTAAAGGATAAACTTATTAACTACTTTTCTTATTTCTTAAAGGATAAACTTATTAACTACTCTTCTTATCCCTTAAGGGATAAACTTATTAACTACTCTCCTTATCTTTTAGGAGATAAATACTTATTATTTTAGGTATATTATTATTATCTTATATAGTATAGTTAATCTCCTTATCTTTTTATACTTATATTAATAAAATATAAGACTTAACTCCCGTTTTTTAAACTAAGATACGGATAAGACGCGTCTCTTTAGTCTGCCCGAAGCGCTATACGTAATAGTTAGCTTACTTCTCTCTAATTATCTTTTATAAAACTAACCTATTAACTGCCTTTCTTATCTCTTAAGAGATAAACTTATTAACTACTCTTCTTATCTTTTAGAAAATAAACTTATTAACTACTTTTTTTATCCTTTAAGGGATAAACTTATTAATTACTTTTTTTATCTTTTAGGAGATAAACTTATTAACTGCTTTTCTTATCTTTTAAGGGATAAACTTATTAACTACTCTTCTTATCTCTTAAGGGATAAACTTATTAACTACTCTCCTTATCTCTTAGGGGATAAATACCTATTATCTCCGGTATATAGTTATTATCTTATATAGTATAGTTAATCTTTTTATCTTTTCGTACCTATATTAATAAAATATAAGACTTAACTTTCGCTTCTTAAACTAAGATATAGATAAGACGCGTCTCTTTTATTTACTTAAAGCGCTGCACGCTGCCCTTCTTATCCTTAAGAGATAAACTTATTAACTACTCTCCTTATCCCTTAGGGGATAAATACCTATTATCTTAGGTATATCGTCGTTATCTTATATAGTATAGTTAATCTCCTTATCTTTTCGTACTTATATTAATAAAATATAAAACTTAACTCCCGCTCCTTAAACTAAGATATAGATAAGATATATCTTTTTAGTTTGCTTAAAGCGCTATACGCGATAGTTAGCTTACTTCTCTTTAGTTATTTTTTACGGAACTAACCTATTAACTACCTTTCTTATCCCTTAAGGGATAAACTTATTAACTACTCTCCTTATCCCTTAAGGGATAAATACTTATTATCTTAGGTATATTATTATTATCTTATACGGTATAGTTAATCTTCTTATCTTTTTATACTTATATTAATAAAATATAGGACTTAACTTCCGCTCCTTAAACTAAAATATAGATAAGATATATCTTTTTAATTTACTTAAAGCGCTATATATAATAGTTAGCTTACTTCTCTCTAGTTATTTTCTATAAGATTAACTTATTAACTGCCTTTCTTATCCCTTAAAAGATAAACTTATTAACTACTTTTCTTATCTCTTAAGAGATAAACTTATTAACTACTCTTCTTATCTCTTAAAGGATAAACTTATTAATTACTTTTCTTATCCCTTAAGGAATAAACTTATTAACTGCTCTCCTTATCTTTTAGGGGATAAATACTTATTATCTTAAGTATATTATTATTATCTTATATAGTATAGTTAATCTCCTTATCTTTTCGTACTTATATCGACGAAATATAGGACTTAACTTTTACTCCTTAAACTAAGATATAGATAAGACGCGTCTCTTTAATCTACTTAAAGCGCTATACGTAATAGTTAGCTTACTTCTCTTTAATTATCTTCTATAAGACTAACTTATTAATTACTTTTTTTATCCCTTAAAAGATAAACTTATTAACTGCTTTTCTTATCTTCTAAGAGATAAATACTTATTATTTTAAGTATATCGTTATTATCTTATATAGTATAATTAATCTCCTTATTCTTTTATACTTATATTAATAAAATATAAGACTTAACTTCCGCTTCTTAAACTAAGATATAAATAAAACGCGTCTTTTTAATCTGCCTAAAGCGCTATACGCGATAATTAGCTTACTTCTCTTTAGTTATCTTCTATAAAACTAACTTATTAATTACTTTTCTTATTCCCTAAAGGATAAACTTATTAACTACTCTTTTTATCCCCTAAGGAATAAACTTATTAATTACTCTTTTTATCTTTTAGGGGATAAATACCTATTATCTTAAGTATATTATCGTTATCTTATATAATATAGTTAATCTCCTTATCTTTTTATACTTATATTAACGAAATATAAAACTTAACTCCTACTCTTTAGACTAAGATATAAATAAGACGCGTCTCTTTAATCTGCCTAAAGCGCTATATATAATAGTTAGCTTACTTCTCTTTAATTATCTTTTATAAAACTAACTTATTAACTACTCTTCTTATCTTTTAAGGAATAAACTTATTAACTACTCTTTTTATCCCTTAAGAGATAAACTTATTAACTACTCTCCTTATTCTTTAAGGGATAAATACTTATTATCTTAAGTATATTATTATTATCTTATATAGTATAGTTAATCTCCTTATTCTTTCGTACTTATATTAACGAAATATAAGACTTAATTTCCGCTTCTTAAATTAAAATATAAATAAGACGCGTCTTTTTCGTCTACCTAAAGCGCTATACGCTGCCTTTCTTATCTCTAAGAAATAAACCCGTTAACTTCTCTTCTTATCTCTTAGGGGATAAATACCTATTATCTTTAGTATATAATTATCGTTTTATATAATATAGTTAATCTCCTTATTTTTTTATACTTACGTTAATAAAATATAGAACTTAACTTCCGCTTTTTAAACTAAAATATAGATAAGATATATCTCTTTTATCTGCCCGAAGCGCTACACGCTACCCTTCTTATCTCTAAGAAATAAACCCGTTAACTCCTTTTCTTATCCCCTAAGGGATAAATACTTATTATCTCTAGTATATAGTTATTATCCTATATAATATAGTTAATCTCCTTATCTTTTTATACCTATATCGATAAAATATAAGACTCGACTTCCGCTCCTTAAACTAAAATATAAATAAGACGCGTCTTTTTAGTTTACCTAAAGCGCTATACGCTTCTCTTTTATCTATTTAAAATACTATACGCGTTTCTTTTATTTATCCGAAATACTATACGCGTTTCTTTTATTTGCTTAAAATACTATACGCGTTTTTTTTATCTTTTCGAAATACTATACGCGTCTTTTTCCTTTGCCCGAAACGCTATACGCTATAGCTATAATATTTCGCTTATTTCTCCTTTATTATTTTCTATTATAAGTTTATAATAATAATATAATTTACTAATATAAGGTTTAAACCTTCTTTGCTAGTTCTTATTATAGAAACTTACTATAAGAGGTATAATAAGTATAGTAATAGATAATATATTCTTTAAAGATAGCCTTATATAGGTAAGTAAATAAGCTAAGATATATATTTTATATATATATTACGTGCTTATAGTTATATAGCTTACGGCTATATTTATAATTTACTAACTAATTAGCTATTAAGGATATTTAAATATCTCTTTCTTTTACATATATATATATTAGTTCCTTTTTAATTTTATCTTTAGTAAAGTTACTAATCGCCTTATTTATTTAAGTTTATATTATTATACGTAAATAATAGTAGAAAAATATATTCGCTTTCTATAATATATATCTTAATACCTAAAAGATTAAGTTAATAAATTTAGTAAATATTACTTATAAGATATTCGCCTTTAATAAGCGAGCTAGTTACTTAGCTATTTATAGTATAACTTTAGGATAACTTTAGTAAAAATTATAACCCTGCTTAATCCTTTCCTTAGCTAAAGTTATGCTTGCCTAAGCTTTAGTTAGATAAGATAAGGGAAATATATAAGTAAGTTTATTATAAAGGGACTTAGCACTTATTTTAAAGCTATCTATAAGTAGCGATTATAAGCTACCTTTTACTAAAGTTATAATCTTAGATAGATTTTAACAAAATTAGAATATTATATTAAATAAAAAATAAACTAAGTAATTAATTTATATATCTAAAAGTTAGAATATAAGTAAGTATATTATATATATATTTATATAAACTATAAATATAAAAAGCTTAACCTTTAATTTTTTAAGCTTAGAGGCTTTCCTTATATATATAATATATATATATATATAATTATACTTAAGGGCTAACTTTTATATATTCTACGGATCCCGCGCTTAAAGCGACGCGGATACGAACCTCTTATTCTTATATTATAAGCGGACTCCGCTTTTTCCGTTACCTTATAGCGATAGCCTTAAGCCGCGCCTAGAGCGGCTCTAAGGGGGAGGGTAACGCTATATAAGTTAATCGTAACTGCGAAAATTTTTTACCTAGAATATAGCTCTACTCCGAATTATAGTAAGCTCGGACTTAAAAATTTACCGTACCTCTTACCTTATTAGAAGCTAAAGCGAGTATTAGTAAGATTATTTCGGGGGACGCCTTAGTCTCTATATAGGTAATTATCGAATAAGTAGTAGAGTCCGAGAGGGTTTAGGGAGGCGCCTCCTTTACTCCGACTTTATCGATTAGTAATATTTTCTCGGCTATTATAGCCGCGGTTTCCTCTCTTTTTTATAGCTTTAAGGGGAGCGGAACTCCTCTAATATAAGCTATAGTTATAGCTAAAGCGCTAGAGAAAACTATTAAAAAATAAGTTCCTAGGCGATATAAGCGTTAGCTTATAATTTGCTTTAACTTTATCGCTACTCCGCTTTAAGTTTAAGGCCTTAAGGTAATTATAATAAGTATTAACCGTAAACTCCGCGGGTAAAGCTAAGCCCTTATTATAAGGAAACTACTTAGTAATAATATTACGGTAATATTCTAAGATACTATTTATAAGCTTTAGTCTAATTTAAAGTAGCTTTATATTATTTTCGGAGAAAAGGCACGCTTAACTAGCGGAGGTTATACTTTTATTATAAAAGGGGTATTAGCGTAAGCCTTATAATAAGGCAGGAAGGAGGCTTTTTAAAAAGAGATTAAGTTTTCGAATAAGGTTTTAATAATATAACTATACGCGAAAAGATACTATTTAAGAACTTAGCGGAGTTTCCTTATAATTATAATTAATAGCGTAACGGATATAAACTAAATTTATAATAGGGGTATAATAATATAAGCGGAGATTTTTAATACGGAACTATATAAGCTAGAAGTTTAACCCCGGTAATATTTTAAGTATTACTAGCTTAGATATATCGCTAAATACTATATAGCGAAGCTATAATATAGCTAGTACTCCGCCTCTCCGTATACGGAGGGCGAGTTAGCTTACCTTATAGCGTATAGAAAGAGATTATACTATTACCCTCTCTATCGGGGGACTTACCCTAGGTAAAGTTAACTTTACCTTAAAATAAAAGTAACGTAAGATTAGGCGAAGAATATTTATATTTCCTAACCTTAAAAATTTATAAATTAGAATTTTATATATATTACCCCTCTTCCCCTTTTAGCGCTAACTAGAGTCTAATAGTAGCTAGGGCGGAAACGCTAGAGAGCGAATATAGTAGCTCCGCCTCTAACCCTCTCTCTAAACTTATCCGTAGCTCCGCTACGATAATTAAGCCGCCTTTCGGGATTAGCTATTATAGGGTCCGTTATAAGCTAGTAAAACCTCTATATATTTCTTAATTACGTTAATAAAGCCTTAATTAAACGGATTATTTAGGACGCTATAATTAAGCGCGGAGATTTAGTTTATAGTAACGACGATACTTAGGAAGATAAGTAGCTATATAAACTCCGTACCGGACCCGGACTACGCGCACTCTTACTACCGCGGACTCCGCTCCGGAGGATATATCGGCTTCCTAATTACTTATTATTACTAAACCTATCTAAGGTATAGAGTGCTAGGTGCGGACTTAGTCCGGCCCTAAACTAAGGTAACGCTTAAGGGGAGGGTTTTACTTTAAGTTCTTAGGTTTTTCCTACCCTTAGAATATATATAGGATAGTTCTAGGCTAAATTAAGCATACTAGTATACGAATATTATTATTATTATTATTATTATATATATAAAAATAGCGGTTTTTAAAGAAAGGCTTTTAAGAATAAAGATACTAGCTTCTAAGCTAGCGATATACTAAGTAGGATTATTTTATTATTATTAGGGAATCTAAACGAATATATATATCTTTATATTAAAGTTTTCCTTCTATATTTAATAACCCCCTTAATTATATCTTACTTACTTATAATTATATAAATTAAAGTTAGTTTTTTTTTTCTAATATTACTCTTATAGCTATAAGGCTAAGGACTAACTAAAATAATAATAAAGTATTCTTATAAAAGTAACTTATTATAAAGTTAATAGTAGCACTAATAAAGGTATTAAAATTCCTAATACTTATAACTATAATAATAATTCTGCTAAGTTTATTTTATAAGACTATATTTTAAGAAGTAAGGTTAGTAGCGCTAACTAACTAAGAGGGAGGCTTATAAGGTAGGCCGTATAATACTAGATACTTCCGCGCTATAATAACGCTTTTACTATCCTTCCCTATTTCCCCGAATAGCTTATCGGCAGTTACCTTAAAGTAAATAGAATCTAGCGTTTTTACTATAATTATACTATTAACTACCTTACCGTATTCTTTAACACTACTAATTATAAGCTTAAAGTACTAGTTATTCTTACCTTCGTTAATATATCTTCTTAAAAGTTCTACTATAGTTTAATATAAGGTAGCTAATAAACTAAATATATAGGAATAGCTTTAAGGACGATTTATTAGTATATCTTATTTCTTTTAGCGTAATTAGCTAACTAGATAACGAACTTAAAGCCGAGTTTACTAATAATCTCTTAGTTAATACTTATTATATTTACTCCGTAGTAGGTAATATTCTTTCTTAGCTATTAGAAAGATATCGATTAGTTATTATTATCCTTAGCTAAGAAGTATTTTACTTACTTAGACTTAATATTATTAAGGAATCTTACGATACCTTATAGCCTTATGCTGCCCTTATAGCCTTATCCTAATATATATATAGCTTACTTAAGTTATAAGGACCCTTTATATAAAATCTTTCTTATCTTATAACTCCTTACTTTACTTTTTATATTTCTTATTTATTACTTTATATATTCGAATAAGTATTTAGTTTTTAGATATTTACCCTTTTTATATATCGTATATAAGAGGGTATCGCAATAATAAGTATACTCCTTTTTAAGATCCCTTAATATTAGTATTAGATAGCCCGTCTAATAAATATATCTTTAATCTTATTAGTATAATCGCGCTTACTAAAGCGCTATTACTATAAAAGGTAACGAATAAGTATAATAATTTTATACTTATAATAATAAAGAAGCTAACTTAGCTACCGAGCTATAGGGATAAAGAAAAAGAGGCCTCCTAGTTTCGCGGAAGTAACGGGCACTCTTACTTATATATATATATAGCCCTTATAGAGAAGACTATTTTAAGGAAGTATATAGGACTATCCGGTCCGTATAAGCTTATAGGGACCTGCTAAGTTATACAAGCCGGTTAGGATTATAAGGTCTAGAAAAGTTATTTAATCTTACTTACTTAATTTAATAAATCTAATTAATTAATATTCGCTTAGCTAGAGGGGGCTAAAGGACTTAAGAAGGGTTAGATTTATACTTATAAGAAGGGGTTAATTTCCTACTTTTAGTAAAAAGACCTAAGGTAGCTGTAAGCCCTTCTATATAAAGTTAGTCGCCGTGAGCGTATTCGGACTTAGCAAGGTAAGGCTACCTGCTACGGATTCCTTCCTCCCTTAGCCCCTTTAATTCTATATCTTTTAAATTTCTAAGAATTATACGGAATTACCCCTTTATCCCTTTTTCCCTTTTTCTTCTTCTTTTTCCTTTTTTCGGGAGTATCCTTTTAACCCCGCTAAACTAGCTTAGTTACGTGAGTGCCTACTAGGTTTATCCTTAATAGTAAGCTTCGTCTATAATTACTTTTTAGCCCGACTACTTCTATAATAAGAGAAATCTTAAATTATTCTATAGCTTTTTCTTAAAAGATCTATAATTATGCTAGGAAGCTTATTTATAAACTTATTACTTAGATAGCTTTAAAGTAACTTTTTAAATCTTATAATATTATTATAAGTTCTTATTATTAAATTCTATTTATAAAATATCTTTATAAAATATACTATAACCTAATTTTCTATTATAAGCTATTAGGCGTATAGTTTTACTTATTATAACGTTTAACCTTATAGGAAATTTACTTAAGTAATACTTCTATATTTTTAAAATTTAGCTAAATATTACGCTAGTATTTAGTACTAATATTAAGGTTATAGAAACCTATTAACTGCTCCTTTTATAAATTATAGGATAAGCTAGGTAACTGCCTTTTTTCTCCTTTAAGGTTAAACTTACTAACTACTTTTCTTTCTCTTAGGCATAAACTTATTTTTATTTACTACTCTTCTTATCCCTAAAAAGATAAACTTATTTACTTTATTCTTATTCCCTAAGAGATAAACCCTTTTACTTATAAACTTATTTACTCCTTTTCCTATCCCCTATTAAATAAACCCGTTTATTTATAAACTTACTTACTTCTTTTCTTATTCTCTAAGCTATAAACTTATTTATTACTATTTTTATTCCTTAAAAAATAAACTCCCTAATTACTCTTATCTTTTTTAAGATAAACTTATTTACTATACTCCTTATCCCTTAGGGGTTAGGTTAAAAGCGATACTTATATAAACCCCCCCCCTTAACTTTCTATCTTTATAGCGAAAATAGAATTAGCCCTTAGCCTTTTAAGCTATTTTATTATTAGCCTCCGCTTTAGCTTTTATTTCGAGCCTTAACTTCGCTATTATAATCGCCTCCTTTTAAAAAGAATAAACCTCTTTATTTAAATTAGATCTTCTATTAATTAATAAAATATCTTAAAGTAAGTATTTTAGTAAGATTAAAGCTAATAAATTAGTTATTAATATAATATTTTAACGGGGAAAGAAAGATACTTTAAGTAAGTATAATAGATACCTAAGGGGCGTAACTTCTTATATAATTAAAATTTTTAACTAATATAAGGGGGGATCTTTAGCTATAGGGGGAAAAGCCGTATAATAATTCTCTATAAGGAAAATAATAAAAAGTTAGTTTTCTATATAAAAATAAGAGAAAGAAGTAATATAAAAGTAAAAACTATTTAATTAAATACTAAAAATTTCGAAAAGGGTATTTAAATTAGTAATTTATAGTATAAAAGTATAAAGTTTAAAATAAAGTTATAATTCTATTTAGTAGAGTTTTTACTATAAGTTCTCTCTAAGACTTAACTTATAATATATAACTTTTATTATAGCTCTAAAAATAAGGTTAAGAGCTAATTACTTACTTAATTTATCCTTTTTCGAGGGAAACTAATTTATACTATATACTTAATTATAGCCCCTATCTTAGCTTAACTACCCTTATATATTAACTTTTAGCAGCTTTTAGGAAAAGAAGAAAGGGTTTAGGAACTATTTAATTAAACTTTTTATAAGTCCTTAATAATTCCCTAGCTAAGGTAAGCGCTTATATTTCTTTTAGCGTCCCTATCTCCGCCGCTAAACTCCTCCCTAAGCGCGTGCCGTAATAATAAGTAATTAGCCCTTTTTCTTAGGTAATAACTAACTTTTTCTTATAACTTAAATAAGGTGCGTATAAGCGCGATAAAATAAAGGCGGAAAAGACTCTTAGTAAAGAAAATAATAAAGGAAACTCTAGTTACTTCTCCTTAGGGTTTAACTCTTAGATCTATTAACTCTAGCGTTCGCGCTAACCGCCTACTAGTAGTATATCTCTCTTAAGTCCCTTCTCTCGCTCTTATCGTTACTTAATTAAATAGTTATCGATAGCCTTATTAATCTCGGCCTATATACTAGGGTATATAAGCCTCGGGGGCTATAAGCTAATAAAAAAACTAGTTTTTAAGATTATTAAGATTATTTTTAGTTTTTAAAGCTAGTCTCTAATAAATACGCGTCCGGTATATATTATAATAAATCCGGCTATATTAAGTATAATATGCCTTCCTTATTATATAGGTCCGTAACTCTTAGTTTAAGTTATATAATTCTTATAACGCTTAACTTTTTTAACCTTAAAGCTAAGCGGGTTTAGATTAATTAGTTCTTAGCCTATATTTATAGCTATAAGTTCTTCGCTAAGCTAAACTATAAGGTTCTTACCTAAGGTAAAATAAGTAAAGCGTATTAATTTTAGCGTTCCTATATCTTTTTCCTCCCCTTTTCTTTTAGGGGCTATTTTCTATAACGTAGGGTTCTTAATTAAATAGTTACGCTTTATTAACTTCTTTATCCTTACGCTACGCCTTAGAGAGAAAGCTAGCTATATCGGGGCCGGGTTTAATTTTATAGGTATTTTCTTCCCCGTAATAAGTTTCTTAAGCTATAATATGCCCGTTAATTCTTAAAAGATTATTTTCTTTATTTTAGTTATTTCCTCTCTAGTTATAGCGGTATTAGGCGCCTTAGTTACCTTATCTTCTTTCCTCGTATTCTTTATAGCGCTCGTCTCTTATCTAAGTCTTTCTAAAATTAGGGGGTTTTTAGATCTAAAAGAAGATAAAAGGCTAGATATTAGAACTATTTAATTATTAGTCGGGCCTTTTATAGTCTTATCCTCGGGAAAGTCCTCGTCGTTTTCCTCCCTAACCTCTTCCTTATCTAGAGCCTTATTATCCCTAGCCCCTTCGCCCCTATTAAAATTATTAATATCGATTTTTTATAATTCTTCCTAATCTCCCTAAGGCTATCTTCTAACTTTAGTAGCGCCTAAGTATAGTATTATAATATAGCTCTTTATTATAAAGTTATTAGTAAGGGTCTTAAGCGTAATAGTTCGGTATCTTTTAAGGATCTAATAGTAGGGGATAGTAGCCTTAGGGCATAGGCCCCTAAGCGTTATTAAGCTTACTTCTAGCTTTATTAAGAGATCTTCGCCGCCCTCTTAGTTCCTTAGTTTAAATTTATAACTATTTCCTAAGAAGTTAAACTATTCTAACTTTCGGATACTTAGTTTATTTGCCCTAATAGTATATAGGTTACTAGTTATCTAAGCGATTAATTTATCGTAGTTATTACTATTATTATTCTCGGTTTATATAGCTTAGTTTTATAAGAGAATACGGGAATCTAAGGGGGTCTTAAGATCTTTTTTAAATTATTTAACGCTTAATCCTCGCTTATTTAATAAGCTATTAATATATACGTTAAGTTTAAGACTAATAAAGCTATAGGCTTAGTATTATAATATAGAAAGGGCTAGGTATTTATATTTATACGCTCCTTTCTATCGCGTCCTAAGAATAATAATAAAATTAAAGGGGCAGTCTTTCTAAAACTTGCTTAAGATATCTCTCTATACGGCTATTACCTTTTTCGATTAAGGCACTTACTTTAGCTCTATTAAGTTAAAAAAATAAAGTACTTAGGCTTATTAATCTTAAAAAAAGCTGCCTTAATAATACCTAATATCGGTCCTATCTGCTTTAAAATTAACTATATTACTTAGAAGGGGGTAACTATTTATTTTCTACTTTAAGTTAAACCTAAGTATAATATAATAAAGTTTTTTCTTAAATAGTATATTAATAGTCTCGTTTACGGTAGTAGGTATCGTAATTATTATAAGAATCATAAATAAGTATACTTTATTCTAGATTCCCTTATTTAAGATTTTTATTATAGCTCTTAGCTTAAAGCTAATTACTTATAATTATCTTTATACTTTAAAAATAAAACGCCTTATATTATCTACGTAGCTATTTTAGTTTTAGATATTATTAAATAGGATAATATTAGCGATCTCCTCGCTAGCTTAAAATATATATAAGTATTTAATTATATTTATAAAAAGCTTAATACGTTCCTTTAGCTAAACTATTCGTCCTATAAACTAAGGGGGCTATTTATACTTAAAGGTTCGCGCGAGCTTAGGAGTTACCGCCGAGAAAGGGAGATTAGGCGATATAGGCCCTATCGTTACTTTACTATAAAATATTACTATAGTAATAAACTTATTATTTTATTCGCTAAAAAATAGCCCTTCTAGTTTAAATTTTACTTTCTTACTAAGCTTATAGTCTAAGTTTACTAAATTTATAATATATTTTAGTTATAATAATAGTACGCTAAGTATAGCTTAGTTATTAAATAAATAGTTAGTTTAAAGGAAAAAGAGGGTATATATAGGAAAAAAGGAAAAACGCGTCGCCTTATTTTATTATTATTCGCTACCTTAGTTTTTAAGCTTACTACTTTATACTTAGGGCTTCTTCTTAATTAGGAAGGAATAGTTATTAGCTTACTATTTATATCGCCCTTATCCTCTCCCTCTCTTTTTTTTCTTTTTTTACCTACTTAACTTAGATACGTTAATAGTAATAAGAATCTTTAATCGCGATAGCGCTTAAGTTAATAAAAAAGGAGATAATTAAAAAGAAAAAGAAATATCTCCCTAACGTTTATAACCTTATTTTACGTAAGTTAGATACTAAAAATATAAGCGTCTTATTAAGCCTAGGCTAGTAAGGCTATATAGCGCTAAAAACTCTTCCTTACCTTAAATATATATACGTAAGTATTTTAATTAAATAGTTCTAGATATTAAGATTAATTTTCTCTACTTAGATTTACGCCTACCTTAAGATTTAATATAAGGGAGGCGTTAACGTTAGGTATTTTAGTATTCTTATATTTATTAAGATAGCTTTCCGCGAGAAAGTTCCTTAAGAAGCCCCGGCTTTTATTAAGATAGAAATAAATATTACGTCTCCTCTTAAGTTTTTTCTTTATTATTTTATTAAGGCTAGAGAGAGAGAGTATTAGGAGAAAACGCTAAGGGAACCCCGAGTTACTTATATCCTAACTAAGATCGCGTACTTAGAGGGCTCTTTTTTTAACTATTTAATCTAAGAGAAATACCTTAAATATTATAAAGCTTTTCTTATCTTAATTTTTAGTTAACGTAACCTAAGGTTATATACTTATTACTTACGATTATAAACGATAACTATTACTTACTATAGAGAATATATATTAACGCTATTTTATAAATATATTTTAATATATAGCTAAGGGGGTTATAATTATTTTAATTATATTTAGAATAGGACTAAGGCGGCTACTTATAATTAGTATTAGTACTCTAAGTACGCTTATAAGGTAGAGATTAGTAAGGCTTTATAGATAGTAGGTTACTTTATTAATAGCTAGGATATTTTTACTAACTTTATCGTATATAAGGACTATTTAAATCCTTAAGTTACGCCTTGCTTAATTAAAGATATATTAAATCCGTTCCTAGACGATAATCTAAAGCTTAAAGAGGGCAATAAGTAGCCTAATATTAAGGAGCGGGCTTAAAAGGTTTTAGAATTAAAGTAAAGTAATTTATTATAAGTATAAGGGTTTAGTAGAGAAGTTAAAATAAAGAAAAGTTATCGTACCTTTGTTTAAGTATATTATCTAAACTAAAATACCTTTCCCTTCCTCTTTATAAATATTAAGTAAGAAAGGTTATAAGTATTTAAAGCTTATATAATAACTATAAGATAGCTTTAATATACTAATAATATTTATACGCTAGTATACCTAATATATAGCCTAGAACTATCCTATATATATTCTAAAAGTAGGAAAAACCGGAGAACTCGGAGTAAAACCCTCCCCTTAAGTATTACCTCGGTTTAGGGCCGGACTAGGTCCGCACCCGGCACTCTATACCTTAGATAAGTTTAGTAATAATAAGTAATTAGGAAGCCGATATTTCCTCCGGAGCGGAGTCCGCGGTAGTAAGAGTACGCGTAAGCCGGGTCTAGTACGGAGTCCGTATAGCTACTTATCTTCCTAAGCGTCGTTATTACTATAAATTAAATCTCCGCGCTTAATTATAATATCCTAAATAATCTATTTAATTAAGGCTTTATTAATATAACTAAGGAATATATAGAGGTTTTACTAGCCCATAACGGACCCCGTAATAGCTAGTCCCGAAAGGCGGCCTAACTATTATAGCGGAGCCGCGGATAAGTTCGGAGAGGGGGTTAGAGGTAGAGCTATTATATTCGCTTTCTAGTATTTCCGCCCTAGCTACTATTAGACTCCGGTCGGCGCTAGAAGGGGAGGAGGGGCGGTATATACGGAGTTCTAATTTATAAATCTCCGAGGTTAGGAAATATAAATATCCTTCGCCTAGTCCTACGCTACTCTTATCTTAGGGTAGAGTTAACTTTACCCGGGGTAAGTCCCCCGATAAAAAGGGTAATAGTGCGGTCTTTTTCTATAAGCTATAAAATAAGCTAACTCGCCCTCCGTATACGGAGAGGTAAAGTACTAGCTATATTATAGCTTCGCTATATAGTATTTAGCGATATATCTAAGCTAGTAATACTTAAAATATTATTAAGGTTAGACCTTTAGCGTATAAGGTTCCGCGTTAAAAATCTTCGCTTATATTATTATACTTTTATTATAGATTTAGTTTATATCCGCTACGCTATTAATAGTAACTATAAGGGAACTCCGCTAAGTTTTTAAATAATATCTTTTCGCGTATAGTTATATTACTAAGACCTTATTCGAAAACTCGATCTTTTTCTAAAAGGCCTCTTTATTACCCCGCTATAAGGCCCGCGCCGGCACCCCTTTTACGATAAGAGTATAACCTCCGCTAGTTAAGCGTGCCTCTTCTCTAAAGGCGGCATAAAGCTACCTTAAATTAGACTAAAGCTTATAAATAATATTTTAGAAAACTATTATAATATTACCGCTAAGTAGTTTTTTTATTATAAAAGCTTAGCTTTACCCGTAAAGTCCGCGGTTAATATTTATTATAGTTACCTTAAGGCCTTAAACTTAGAGTAGCGTAACGATAAAATTAAAGCGAATTATAAGCTAACGCTTATATTACCTAGGAACTTATTTCTTAATAGTTTTCTTTAGCGTTCTAGCTATAATTATAGCTTATATCGGAGGAGTTCCGCTCCCTCTGGAGCCGTAGAAAAAAGAGGAAACCGCGGCCGTAACGGCTAAGGAAATACTATTAATTGACGGAGTCGGAGTAAGGGGGGCGCCTCCCCGGACCCTCTCGGACTCCGCTACTTATTTAATAATTATTTATATAAAGACTAAGGCGTCCCCCGAAATAATCTTACTAATATTTACCTTAGCTTCTAATAAGGTAAAAGGTATAGTAAACTTTTAGGTCCGAGTTTACTACGATTTAGAGTAAAGCTATATTCCGGGTAAAAGATTTTCGCGGTTACGATTAACTTATATAGCGTCGCCCTCCCCCTCGGAGTCGCTCCGGGCGCGGCTCGAGGCTATCGCTACGGGGTAACGGAAGGAGCGGAGTCCGCTTATAATATAAGAATAAGGGTTCCGTATCCGCGTTACTATAAGCGCGGAGTTCGTAAAATATATTATTTAGTAAGTTAGTATTTTAATAGCTTTAATATAAAGGGCTTTCTTTACTTTAATAATCTAAGGGAGCTAAACTTTAAGGGTAGTTTTTTTAGCTTAGTTTAAGTATTAAGGAGACTATCCCTAATAACTACTTTATTAGTTTAGTTACTAGGAGATATATAACTCCTTAAAACTATTTAATTAAGGGTTCTAATACTTAAAACCTAATTCTTATTTATTTCGGCGTTAAATTCCTCCTTAGCTAGGAGGGTAGTAGTTTTAATAAAAGGGGGTACTTTCCCTTATAGAAGCTAGTTATCTAAGTTAAAAGACTACTATCTATCTTCCGCTTAATAGAACTTTTTAAGATAATCTTTAGAAACTATTCTTTTAAAGTTAATCCTATTTAGTATTTTTAAAAGCACGGAATTATATTAGTATACTATTAGCTTACTAGTGTATATAATTATAAAAATAAAGGATTCGAATTTATTATTTACTTTATCTTATACTTACGGTATATTAGCTTAAGAAACTAAAATCTAGATAACGCTAGCTATTATACTTTCGTTAATATCCCTTTTTTCAAGTTTTATAATAGTCTATTTTAAGGTAGCTAATAAACTTAATAAACTAGAATAAGTTTAAGAACGATTTCTTAGTATATCCCGTCTCTTATAGCGTAATTAGCTAAATAAACGATAAACCTAAAGACGAATTTACTAATAGTATCTTAGTTAATAGCTGCTATATTTCTTCTATAGCTAGTAATATTCTCTCTTAGCTATTAGAAAGAGATTAATTAGCTACTATTATCTTCGGCTAATAAGAATTCTACTTACTTTAACTTTATATATTTTTTATATCCTTAGCTTAGTTTATAATAACTCTCTATTACTTCTTCTATAAGAGAAATCTTAAATTATCCTTTAATTCCTTTATAAGGGTTTTATAGTTATGCTTATATTTCTTCGTAAGCTTAATTATAAACTTATTACTTAGATAGCTTTAAAGTAGCTCCTTATATATTATAATATTTTTAGGAGTTCCTATATTTAAATACGATCTGTAAAAAAGGCGATTTTCTATATAAAAATAAAAGAAATAAGAAAAAAAAAGAGAGAACTATTTAATAAAGTATTTAAAACTTTAAAAATAAAGTTTTAATTAGCAATTTATTATATAAAAGTATAATATTTAAAAAAAAAGCTATAATTCTATTTAATAGAGTTTTATTATAACTCCTCTCTAAGATATAACTTACGATTAATAACTTTTTTAATAGCTATTAAGATAAAGTTAAGGGCTAATTCTTCGTTAATTCCTTCCTCTCTCTTAGCTTAAGGGAAACTAATCTACGCTTTATACTTAGTTATAATCCTTATCCTCTCTTAACTGCTTTTTATATCCTAATACTTAGATCTCTCGGAATAAAAAAAAAAGTTAAGAGACTATTTAATTAAATTTTATATAAGCCTCTAATAGCTCCCTACGTAAAGCTAATACGGTTTCCCCTTTAGGGATCTCTACTACTATTATTATAAAATACTTAATAACTCCTTAACTATAGTCTATTAGTTTACTATTAATATAATCTTTAAAGGTATCTTTTATAATCTATACTTACGCACTCTTATACTTATTATTTCTTCTTAATATCGCTATCTCTTTTCTTTAGTATACCTTATATACGCTCGCCTTACTACTTATCTTTCTTTTTATTCTATTATAAATTTATAAGTTATATTCTAATCTTTCTTACTTATAATATAACTTATAGTTTTCCCTAATTATAATATAACTTATAATCTTCTTTACTTATAATATTACTAATTCTCTCTTTAATTACTATATATATATATATAAAAGCTAGTTATAAACTTATATTCTAACTAAATAAAACTTTATATAGTAATCTTAATACTTTATACTACTTTTACCTTATTATATATTCCCTTTTACTTTTATTTTCCTTCTAGTATATTCCTTCGTTCTCCTTTTTATATTTCGCCTCTCTATTATTATCCTCGTATTATAATTATAATCTTAATAATAAATAATATTTATTTTTATTACCCTAATATAATTTTACGTATAGACCCTAATATACTTTCTTATAAAATATCTTACTATAATAAATACCTATATATATATATAATATTACCCCGTAACTTATATATACTTACTACTTAATATATCCTTTATTCTTATACCTCCCCTTATTATAAAAATATTAAAAGACTAACGCTAATTTATTTTTCTTTCGCCTAAATAACGCTTTATATTAAGTAAGCTATTATACTTACCTATAATATTACGAAAAGCCTAATAGGTTTATAAAGTAAAGAATATAATATTAAGAAATTTCTATACTAAAAGGGTAAAGTAATAGCAGATAAATCGAGAAGAATTAAAAGATTCCTAGAAAAAGAAAACGAAAGCTTATACTTAGATTACCCGTATAAAAAAGCTTACTATTAAAGCTATAGAAATCGATAAGAGGAAGAAAACTAGCTTACCCCTTAGGGATTTAAGTCCTAACTAAGACTTAATTATTACGGCGTTTACGTAACGTTTTATAATCTTAGTCGCTTATAATAAGTAACTAAATATTAATAAAATATCTACTAATAAACTATAAAAAGAATATATTAATAATAAAAATATTAACGATAAAAATATTAATAGTTAATATATTAATAATTAATATAATATTTTTATATAAATAATAATAATTATTACTTCTAAGTAATAGTATAAAATTCTTTTATTACTAGCTTAAAAGCTATATATTTTAATAATAGTTATAAATATACTTTAGCTACGAAATAAAAACTATATAGTTAAGTTTACTTTATAATAAATACTTACGATATCTATATACTCCTTTACGTAACCGTTATCTTTAACTTATATATATTAAGATATATAGCTATATTATATATAGTAATAAGCTTTATTAGTATCCTCTATTATAAAAGCGATAATATATTTATTTTCTATATAAAGATAGGAAGGGGAGAGATAAAGGTATAAGAACTATCTAATCGAACTTTTAAAACTTTATAATAATAATTAACTTACTTACTTACTATATAAAAGTTTAAGGTTTAAAGTAAATCTCTAATTCCGTTTAGTAAAGTTTTACTTATAAGCTCTCTTTTATACTTAACTTATAATATACGACTTTTAGGAATATTATAAAGATAAGCTTTAAAGCTAATAACTAGCTTAATTTTTCCTTTCTTAAAAGAAACTAAATAGTATTATATACTTTATAATAACCGCTATCTTATCTTAGGCGCCTTTTATTACCCTTATCTATATAAGGTATTAGGAGATAAAAAAATACTAATAACTATTTAATCTATTTTAGCGTAAGCTTTTATTAGTATTTTATATTTATATAGCGCCTGCTTTCCTTAAGTATTATTATTACTACTATTAAACTGCTCTTTACTAGATAACTTCTACCTCGCAAAATCGACTATAGCTAGAGCCTTACTCTTATCTCTAAAAACTACCGTTATCTAAGAACTCCCCCCCCCTTATATAACTCTACGCTTACTCCCTATATATTTTTCCTTTATTAACGCGCTTACTCCTTTTCTCCTTTATAATAAATTAAACTTTAGTATATATATATATATATATATATTAGCTTATAATAACTAACTTAAGATAATATTATAGTAATTCCGGAATCCGATACTATAATTTAGCGCGGGAAGAAGGATACCCTTAGTAAGTATAATAGATACCTTAAGGGCGTAACTTCTTATTTAACTATAGCTTTTAGATAATATAAGGGGTAATCTCTAGCTTTTTAAGGATAAGTTAGATAGTAATTCTCTATAGAGAAAGCGATAAGAAGTTAGATTTTTATATAAAGATAAGAGGAATAAGGGAAAAGAAAGAAGGAACTATTTTACCGAAAATAGAAAATTATAAAAAAAGTATATAAATTAATAATTTATAATATTAAATTCTAGTATTTAAAATAAGGTTATAATTCCGTTTAGTAGAGTTTTATTATAAGTTCTTTTTAAAACTTAACTTATAATTTATAACTTTTAGAATAGCTATAAAGATAAAGTTAAGGACTAATTATTAGTTAATTCCTTCCTCCCTTAACGGAAACTAATCTATATTATATATTTAGTATTATAATAATTCCTATCCTATCTTAACCGCCTTTTATATTCCTATTATTATAAACTCTAAAAGGAAAAAAAGGGTTCCGGAACTATTTAATTTAACCGTTTCTATACTCTTCGTTCTACCCTAAGTAAGGCTAATATATATCTTTCTTTATCGTCTCTACTACCGCCGCTAAAGTATCTATTTATAATATATATATATATTTTTATATTTATACTTATAAAAAAAAATATTAAAAAAATTATATAAGGTTTTATAATATATATTTTAGTATTTTTAACGCCCTGCTATTAAAGATATAACTAGTACGGCTACTAGCACTATTTAGCATGACCCCCCCCTTATTCTATATAGATTATTATTTTAAGTTAAAATAAGTATAACCGCCCTCCTCTTTTAACGTAGTTATTATTTCTTTCTTAATCCGTTAGTTCCTTTACTATATTAAAATTATCTCTTTGCAGCCTTTTATATTTTTTTTCCTTATATATATATATAATAGAAAAAAGAAAAATTAGATAATTTAGTAAAAGAATTAAATTATAGCTTTTAGAAAATAAGAGTATATAAGGATAACGTCGATAATAAGTTTAACCTGCCCTATACGTGCTAAATTAAACTCTAACTAAGCTTACTAGCGCTCGCTTTTATAAGCTATTATAAATAAATAATACTTATCTCTACTTACTTCTCCTACCCTATACTCGCTAAACGCGTAATATATCCTTACTTTCTTTTTTTTAATATATATATTTAAATATACTTTTAATTCGTTATTCTTTCCTATATAAACTTTAATTATACTCCCGCTTAAGTATATAATCGCATTTTTTAATAAATATTTCTAAAAATAAACCCCTTAAACTTTCTTACTTATAGTTTTATATACTTTACTAATATTAGCTATATACTATTATTAGGCCTATACTCCTTATAATATCTAATATAAGCCGCTTACTTAGCTATATATAGTTACTTCTTATAAAACTTAATATACCTTCTCGTAAAGTAAAATTAAATATAAATAATATTTAGCGAAATAACTAGGAATTATAATTCGTCCTTATTATAATTTTATAATCCCCTTATATCTTTATTAGTATATCCCCTTATATATATATTTTATTATAATTTTACTTATAAGTTTTTTTTTTCTTTATCCTTTCTCCTTATATATATATATACTCTTACGTGCCCGTATATAATATAAAAGACTTTATTCTATAATATAATCCTCCCCTATTATATATATTTAAAGCTTATAGCTAGACTTTTTAGCAATTAATAAGACTTATATTAAAAATATATTACTACTAATTAGACTTAGATCTTAGTATAAACTAAACTATAACTATAGCTTCTCTTTTAGTAACTTTAACTACTACGAATATATTATAAGAATTATATATTATAATAATCTAACTATATTCGCAGATCTTTTATCTTTAAGACTAATTAAACCCTTCCCTTTACTTAAAAGCTAATAAAACTTATAGTAAAAGATTAACTATTTTACGGAATACCGCTTAAACTTTTTAACCTAGCGGTAAGGCCTCTTATAAACCTTTCTAGCTACTTACCTTAGTAAGATAGCTAAATACTAAAACTTAAGGGCGTTTAATAACTTTAGATATATACTCCCTCCTAATTATATTACTCGGTTTTAAGAAAAGCTTAAAACTATTATAATTTCCCTTAATAGTCCCGAAAGCTTTATAAGTAGGACGGAATATAGGAGTATCTTTTACTATTAGTAATTAAGTTTAGGTTAATTATATTACTTCCTATACCTATACTTATTATAATATAGGAGCAGATACTCGTTTCCCTTATAGTCTTCGTTTCGCTAGAATACGTAGCAAAGCGCCTTACTCCTATACCTATTCCTATTTCCCCCGTCCCTCTTATTAATATCTAAGTCTATAAGGCGGGTTTAATATATAAATACTTAAATATTATATTAGTTATTTACCTTATCGTAAAATTACTTAGAATAATATTAATAGAAACTAAGAATTACTATCTTATCTTTATTAAGATTTCTACCTGCCCCCTAGCCTTTACTAGTATATACCCCTAACTATTTTACTAAGATTTCGCCTATTACGGTTTTTCTCTTTTCCCTACTTTTTTATAGCTTAAAATCTTTATTTATAATACTAATATTATTATTTACTTAATATCTCCCTTCCGTAATAATATTTAGTAAATATAGCTATTATAATATTTATATTATATTAATTAATTAAGTATTCCTATACCTTTTAAAAAATTCTTTATTAAATTTTCTAACTTTCTCCTTATAGCGCTTTCTTATCCTTATCGCTATTCTCTAAAAACGTATAACTGCGATAATAGCACGGTTTTATAAAACCTAACTATATCTAATAAGTTATTATTTTATTAACTTTTCTATTTCGTATATCTAAATATTAAAATAAAAGCTAAATATTATAAAAGAAACTTTAAAACTAATATTAAGCTTAAAGAGAATAATACTAAACTTAATATAAAGATAATAAATACTAAAGTTAAAAAATAATCTAAACTTATATTTATAAGCTATATTTTTTATTCTCCTTATCTCCTTTCTTTTTTATATTATATACTTACTAACTATAAGCTTTATTTAAAAATTAGCCCTTTCCGCCTTTTAAAATAACTAATAACTAGTTAGGTTACCTCCGTAACGTTACGCTCCTAAGTATTAAGGTTAAAGATATTTTAACTATCTATATTAAAAAATCGTTAAAAAATAAATTATCTCCTTCTTTTAATAAAAAGCCGGCGTTTAAAAAAGCTAAGCGAAATAGTTTACTTAAAAAAATAGTCTAAATACTATTATTATAAAACTCTAAAGCTAGCCTTCCCTTTATTATACTAAATTCTATAACTATACGCTAATATATATTTTATAAGTAATAATAGCGGATACTTATAGCGCGTAACTATTAAGTTTAGTAATAGTTACCTTATAGCTAGTAATATTTATAAAGTTAAAAAGTATAGCGTATTTATTATTATTAATAACTTAGCTAATATTAGCAGCTTATATTATAATAATTAAACGGCCGATAATTTAGTTAAAGATATAACTAAATTATATAAAGCGCGGGATATTATTAAATATAAAGTGCTTAATATTAACGCGTAAAAGCGGAAATTTAGCCTTAGCTTTAACTAATTATTTTTTAAGATAAAGATAGCGATATAGCTTATCTATACTTAAATAAGAATAACGGAGGTACTGCTCTTATTAATAGCGATATAAATATAGATAACGTTATTTTAAAATTATAAAAAAGTAATAACTAAGCGATAGAGAATATAAGCGATATAAAAAGAGAGTTAAATAACGCCGAACTTTAAATTAGCAGCGGCGGTCTCAGGGCGCTTAAGAAAATCTTATAAGTTACCTACCCGCTTTACTTATTTTACTCTAAACTTAGCTCCGATAAGGAGCTTAGCTTTAGCGGTAAATAGCTAGTATAATAAAAAAAAAGAAGAAGGCTTCGGTTAAGGTTTATAGAATAATTACGCTTAACGCGCACGCTTTATAAATAGTAAGTAATTATAAGCGGCTACTCCTTAGCTAAGCTTAGTTATTAGCGCTATCTATTATATATATATCTTTCCGGATATATATAAGCAAGCTACTTAAGGCGCGCGAGGTAGCGGGGCGTATAATTAAGACTATTAGCGTATAGGAAAAGAGTAAGAAGCTAAATATCTAAGTTACCTATCTTAACCTTATAGTTATATTTCTAGAGGCGGGCGCGATTAATAGGCAGGGTATTTTAAGCGCCTAATATATAAAGGTATCTTTATCTTAAAACGTTTAAATAATACGCTCTTATAACTTTTAGATAATTCCCCTTTAGCGATTTTCTATATTATTATTTACTATTTATATTTCCTTTTTATACTCTCGCTTACGTTACTTTATAACCTTTATAATATACTATACTTTATTCTAGGATATGCTTATTAGCTTTAGCTATCTTAATAAAGTTTGCTACGGTTTTGTTTAATAATTTAAAAAACCCGCTCTTATTATAGGAATTCCTTATAATAATATAATTAGTATATTAGTTCCTAAACGCCCTATATATAATAATATAGTCGCAGAACGCCCGGGGCACCTTATTATTATAATAATAGCGGTATCGATTAACTACCTCCTATAACTAGCTATTATAATACCTTATATCTAATTATACTACCTAAAGAGGCGAGTAATATATATCTAATTTATATTATTTAGGTTATTAATAACTACTATAAGAGTTATATTTTTTTTCGGCGGCATAGCTATTACCTAGCTCTCCTAGTCCTATTTTACCTTATTATTTCCCGCTTTTCCGAAACGAATTTCTCCTAGACTTACGTTTATTATATAGTATTTAAGTTTCTTAGTAGAATCTGCCGATATTATTCCTAGCGTATAGTAAAGCTTTCTATTATATACGCTCTTTATAATTTACCTAAATAGGGATCTTAGAAAGTTTACCGCTATATAAGTCTTAGATAATAATATTTCGCAATCTCGATATAATAATAACCCTTGAAAAATTATAAAATACTTAAAAAGCGTGCGTAAGAGAAAAAACACTAAATATTACCTATTTCTAATAATAAATAGAGTAAACTTAACGGAGAGAGGATTTTTTTCTACGCCGTATAACTAATTTTTATATTTTATATATATATAGCTTCGATTACTAAGTCGTTATATATTTATTCCCCTACTATATCTATAAGTTACGATCTCTTCTTTTTAAATACCTTTTTTATTATTTTACGAGTATTCTTATCTTTTACGCTTAATTTTATATACTATTTTTATAGCTATATTACTTTAGATAGACTTTGCTACTTACTTATATACTCTTCTCTATTAACTTATTAAAACCTAGGATTATAATACCCGCGCGTTATAAGAATATTATAAGTAGAAGTATATAAAAATAATATAATATTTTAAGTCTTATTTAAAAATATAATAGAGAATAGTATAGTTTTTATAAGTAGCGAGTATAAATAATAACGCTATAATCTTACCGCTTAGCTATATACCTTAAACTACTTTATAGCGATTATTTCCTTTTTAGGATTTTTAGTTATTACTTATAAGACTAATACTTACTTTTAAGCTATAAAAGAAGCACCTTCTAATTTATATATATATAATACTTTTTAAGTATATTATACTTATACGATAACGATAATTAAAGTATATATTATTACTATAATTTTATTATAAGGTAATAGTAGCACTAATAAAGGTATTAATATTCCTAATACTATAACTAGGATAATAACTTTACTAAGTCTATATCGCTAGACTAGGCTTTTAAAAAGGGCCGGTAGCGCTAACTAAGTAAGAGGGATACCTATAAGGTAAGTTATATAATAGATTCCTTTCTAAACTACTATATAATAAGCGATAAAAAACCTATAATAATCGCCGTTAATAAATAGGTTTATAACGCCTCGTCTTCTAATACCGAATATAACTCCTTATAAAAGTAAAGATATAGCGCGCCCGTAATTAAAAGAAAACGCGCTTTACTAAATAGTTAGATAGGCTAATAAATATAACCGAGTCCTGCTAACTATATAATAAGCCTCCTCGCTAATTAAACGTATAGCTTCTATATACCGATTAAAACGCTAAATAACGATACTTAAAATATTATTTTAATACCTTAACTATCTCCTTTACTTACTTAAAAACTTAGTATATAAAGAGCTAAACTCTTAGAGAGATTTTTAGCATATACCTTATAATATAATCTAAAAATATTATACGCGGTAATTTAGTAATAAAACGCGTCCTTACTTAGCTTATTTAATACTTATAAATAGTATATTTTTAAGATTCTTAGAAGATTCCCCTTTAAGTATTTTTCTTATTATAACTTACTATCTATATTCCTTTAATATACTCCCCTTTTCGCTACCTTATAACTTTAGGCATTTATAATATATCCCGCTAGGATATAGCTAGCTACTCTAAGCCCCTATTTAATATCTAAATAGTTCTTTCTAAGTAATTTAGTAATTTACTCTTATTCCTAATATATAAAGTTTCTATAATAATATAATTAGTATATTAATCTCTAAACTCCCCCGTAACCTTAATATAATTTATAAACGCCTAGTGCACGCTTTTATTATTATATCTACGGTATTATCTAACTACTTTTTTATAACTAGCTATTATAATCCTTTATATCTAGTTAGGTATCTTAAAAATACTAGTAATATATTTCTTATCTATATTATTCTAGTTATTAAGAGGTATAGTAATACTTAAGTTCCTCTTTATAAGTAAAGCTATTACCCTCTCCTTACTATCTTATTTTTTCTTAGTATCTCTCGCTTTCCCTAAATAACTATTTAATAAACTTATATTTATTATATAATACTTAAGCCTCGTAGTAGAGTCTGCTAATATCGTTTTTAAGCTATAGAAGATCTTCTCCTCCCTAATAATTTTCTTAATCCTCCTAAATAGCGATCCCGGGAAATCTATATTCGTAAGAGTCTGCTACGCGGATATCTTATAATATCGAGAAAATAATAACTCTTAAGATATAAAAGAATACCTAAAGGGCGGCTATAAGAACGGAAAACCGAAAATTTTACCCTCTCTTTATAATAAATAAAGTAAAGTTAATAATAGGAGTGTTTTTTAGGCTATATAACGAATCTTAATACCTTATAAAATTTAGAAGAAAATATAAATTACTACCGTAAGAAAGGAAACGAAGACTTTAATATCTTTATAATAGTAAATAAAGTAAACTTAACGAGAGAGGATTCCTTATATAGTATAACGAATATCTTAATTTTTATATATTTATACCTTAAATTACTAATTTCTTACGCTTTTATTCCTTCTTTAACTTTTAAAATTACGATTCTTTCCTTTTAAACGCTTTTCCTATATTTTTCTATTATTCTCTATCTACGCTAAAAGAATCTATATAATAACTCTCTAAACTACTTACTTAGAATATACTTCGGTACCTTCTTATATATAACTTAGACTAACTAATTAGCTTTCGAAATTAATAAACTTATTACTAATAGTTTAACTAATAAGCTTACTAGATTACTATACTAGCAGTACGTACTACTAGTATATACCTGCTATTTAATTTTTTAAGTTTTTTTTTTAGTATTATATTATTTTTCTTTCCTCTCTCTTACGGCTTTAGTGTTTTTTCTTCGGCTTTCTGCTTTTTTTTTAGCACTAATAGTTTCTCCTTTTCCGGGTCTAGTTTTCCCTATCCCCGAAGAGTATATATTAGGGGTAGTAGAGAGGGTACTAAGGGCGTATATATAATATATAAAAATATAGTTTACTATAAGGGTTAGATTATATACTTTCGGAGGGTTAGACGATTCTCCTTTATATATTAACCCTTATTTTTAGTACCTCTATTTCTATATTTCCCCTTTTATTTTAAGTGCGCTAGCCTTATATTAAGATACTTATACTTAAAAGGTATATATACTAGGAATTAGCTTAACTTAGGTAAGTAAACGAAATATAGTTTTATTTATTTATTAAGTTTATATCTTAGTATTCCTTTTATTTATACTATTTAGTATATTTAATAAATACTTATAAATAGTATATATATAAGCAGCTACCTAGCAGGCACTTATATAACCTAGCTAGCAGGCCTCTTCTTCTTCCCTTATAGCTACGTAGCTTAAGCTTAGCCTCTTTATTATTATACTTATATATATATATTTTACTTTTTCGTTACCTTATTATAGTAATAATCTCCTTATAAGAGCTATTATAATATGCCTTTACTATTTAAGACTCTTTATCTTTAGTAACTTCCTTTATTACTATATTTTATTAATATTTATTTTCTATACCCCTCCTTATACGCTATTATAACCTTAGCTATTTATTATATATCTTACTAGGACGCGTCTAATACCTCTAAGCCTCTAAATAAATATCGAAACCGTTCCTTTCTAAGAAACTAAAGGACTTTAATACGCTCTTATAGCACGAATTTCTTATAATAATATAATTAGTATATTAATCTCTAAAGGCCCTAGTAACCTTAATATATTCGTAAAATAGCTAGGGCACGCTCTTATTCTTATATTCTTTATATAGATTAACCACGTCTCTATAACTAGCTACTATAATCTTTTATATTTAGTTAGATATTTTAAGAAGGCGAGTAATTCGTTTTTAATTTATAATATCTAAGTTATTAAGAGCTAGGCAAATAGTTACGGCTCTTTTTAACTTTTTAGCTATAACCCTCTCCTTATTATCTTATTTTATTTTATTATTTATCGCTTTTTTTTAAACTATAGCTTAAAATACTTACGTTAGTAGTATATTACTTAAGCATCTTATTAAAATTCCCTAATACTATCTATAATATATAGTAAAGATTACTATTTTAGATACGCTTTCTAATTAGCTTAAATAGGGATCCGGGAAAATCGATAACCTTATAAGTCTCTAATAAAGATATCTCGTAATATAGATATAACGATAACTTTTAAGATAATATAAGATACGTAAAGGGCGAGCGCTAGAAAAAAACGAAGATTCTAGCTATTTCTTACGATAAATAAAAAAAAGTTAATAAAGGGACGATTTTTTTAGGCGGCGCGATAAATCTCGATAACCCTTAATATATAAAAGAATATAAGAATCCTAATTACGAAGAAAAAAAACGAAGATTCTACGCCTCTATAATAACGATAAATAAAGTTAAGTTAATAAGAGAGGATTTTTTTACGTAGCGCGACGAATCTCCTAAATTTATACGTTTACACTCCGAATTACTAATCTACGCTGCTTTTATTTCTTTGCTAATATCTAAAAGTTACGTTTTCTTACCCCTAAATACCTCCTCTATTATTTTTCTAATATTTCTATCGTTAACCTTTAATTTTATATACCCTTTTTATAGCTTTATTATTTTAAATAAACTTTAGTACTTATTTATATATTTTCTTTCGTTAACTAATAAAAACTTAGAATTATAATACCTTTCTTTATTAGCTACCTAATTAGATTACTCCTATAGTTTAACTACCTTATAGTCTATACCTCGACCGGCTACGGCTTAAGATTAGTTAGCCCGTTTATATAGCCTAATAGTTTAATTTAAGAGTGCTACTAAAGCTATATATTATATTATTATAATAAAGTTATTAGTAAGATAGAGCACCTCTCTTAATATTACCTACTTACTAGGTAATATATATAAATATATATATATATATATATTATATTAGCTAATAGCTTCTAAGTATAGGTATCTCGGTATAAGGCTAGCTTACCTAAAACTAGGGGGGAAATATAGGACTAAAAGTACTAGAACTAGGGGTTAATATATAAAGGAGAATCGTCTAACCCTCTAAAAGTATACGGTCTAACTTTTACAGTAAACTATACCTTTATATATCGTACGCCCTTATACTTACTTCCTTACCCCTAATATACCCCCTCCGGGGCTAAGAAAAATAGGCTTAGAAAGGAAGAAACTATTAGTGCTAAAAAAGAAGTAGAAAAGCCTTAGAAAAAATATACTAAAGCCTAAGAATAAAGGAAGGAAAAAAATAGCCGTAAAAGTATAAAAATCGAACATTTCGAAAAAGGGTATATACTAATAGTATATATTATCGGCTAGTAATCTAGTAACCTTATTAGTTAAATTATCGATAATAGGTGCGGTAATCTTAAAAGCTAATTAGTTAGCTAAGGACGTATATAAGAAGGTACCGAAATATATATAAAGTAAGCGTTCTAAGAAGCGTTATAGATAGTTTTTAGCGTAAACAATAAACTATAGAAAAATATAGGAAAAGCGTTTAAAAGGAAAGTATTATAACTTTAAAAAATAGAAAGGAAATAATAGCGTTATAAATTAGTAAACCGGGGCCCGCTTATAAATAGAAACGAAAAATTTAGCGCGCGTAGGAAAATTCTACTATCTTTAATTTTATTTACCTTATTATTTTAAACTTAAAAAATCGTTTTTCTTTTAGCCTTTACCGTATAATTTATTATTCCTATATTCCGAGGAAATATTATAATAAAGGTATACTATCTTAAGCTAGGTAATAAGGTTATTAAGTTCCTAAAATCGCTATTTAGCGCTATTACCGTTTATAAGGGAAATAATCGAAAAATATTTTATACTCTTAGAATAAAAGACTCTAAGTTATTTAGGAGATTTTAGTATCTTATTACCGATATAAGTAAACTTAGTAAAGTAAGAAAAGAATAGGAATAATTATTATTAAGACGCGGAAGCGCGCGTAGCAGCTATACCGCCGCTTAGGAACCCGATTATCTTAATTATATATAATCCCGCTTATATTACTTATTAGCGTTAGATTATATTACTCTTACGCTTCCCCGACTAATTATAGAGAATTCTTATAATAAGCCGAGGCGAGATTATTTATTTTTACGCTAAATATAAGAACCTAACTTTTCCGCTTATTATATATTACTATATAAAGGTTCCGGGCGTTTTTAGCGGTTATTATACTAATTATATTATTATAAAGTGCCCCTATAATTACTTAACTAGTTTATTATTAGGAGGCTCGAGTTTCGATAGTATTATTACGAATTTATAAGCGGTTTTATATTATATTAGCCTTAACTTAGCTTATTAGGTTAGTAGCCTTAGTATATTCCCTTATATATAAATAATATAAAAGTATAGGGAGATAAGAAAAAGGGGAAAGGAAAAGGGAAATAATTATATATATCCTTAATATTATAGTAATTTACTATAGTTTCCTTAAAGTAAAAAGCATAATGTAAAAAAATATAGTAAAAAATATAGGAAAGAAAGAGTCTATAATAAAGGAAAGAAATAGAAGAAAAGAGAAGGAAGTTAGTAAGGTAAAGGTAAAACTCTAATACGCTTACGGAAAAGAAGCAAAGCCTCGGCAGGCAAGGCTTTTATAAAGCTATCCGTAGGGTTATTTATAGAGGCGATCTAGCGGATTTTAAGGCGTTTATCTTATACCTCTTATTATAACTAGTAATTATAAATATTAATATATTAGAGGTTTATTTAAAGTTTCGCGGGAGGTTTAGTTAGGAGTATAATTATACGCTAATTATTATAGTAAAGTGTTAAGATACTTATTATTTAGATACCGAGTTTTTTAATTAAGCGGGATAAGGCCTATTATTCCTTAGCAGCTTTAGAAAAAGCTAGAAGTTCCCTTTTTATAAAAGAGGTTATAATAGTTATTTACTTTATAGCCTTCTAATTAAAAGTACTACTATCCTAAAGTTAGAAATAGTAACCTTAAGATAATTTATAAGTATTTAGATAATTAGCATAGGAAGAATCTAATAAGCAGATAGCCGTATAAGTTTTAGGATTAAAAGAGAGGGCGTAGTTAGCTATATTAAGAAGATAGGCTAGGCAACGCTTAATTTTATAAAAATAACGCGGCCCTAAGTTTAAGCGTAACCTCGTAAGCTTACTAACTATATATACGATATTTAGTTAAGTATAAATAGTAATATAGAGAGCACTGCTTATTATTAAAAGATAGTATTTTAACGTAGAACCGCTCCCTTATAACTTATCTAATAAAGATTTCTAACTATTATAAGCCCGATATTCTATATTAAAAAATACTAAAAGATACTATCCGGCACTCTTATAACCTAAATAATCTCCCTCCCTCCTCTTATATATAATTATTATCCTATTTTACTCCCTAACTTACTAATTAATATATTTCTTTTACTAATCTAGCTTTATAATATAAGTTATTAAACGGCCTCTTAATACTCGAGATTCGTAGCGCCCTTTTACCTAGGTATATTCGTCCTACTCTTACCTCTTCGTATATCTATCTATATAGCTATTTATAGCTATTCTTATTATATATATATATAGGAAATAAAACTAAGGAATAATAAGAGTAGGAAATAGTAATACTTTTATAAAGATTTATTATAAATAAACTATATAACTTATAAGTCTTATATAATAAGTAGAGTTTATAAGGTATTTTTAGTATAATATTTACGATACCTTAATATATATAAGTATATATTAATATTAGTTATTTTATCTTATATAGTTTAGGTTATAGCTAAAAGATAAAAAGTAGGGATTATAAAAAAAAACTAAATATATAATAATATACCTATATTATCCCCTAAGTTTAATATTACCGTACTACCTTATAAAAGATATAACGTCCTAAACTACCTATATTCTTTCTATTAACTTTAAGCTTTTAAATATATATTAAGAACTTATAATATTATAATAACGCTTAAGTAACTTAATTACTATATCTCGCCGCAAAGCTTCCTCCCCTAGGCACTAACTTAGCAAGTAATACCGAAATCGATAATTTAATAACTAACCGTATAAAAAAATAACCTAATCCCTTGCTACTTAAGATAAATATTTTAATAATATTACGAGTATATTTTAGGACGCTAAAAAATACTATATACTTATAGCTAAGATCCTTATAAGAGTTTTAAAAATAGATTAGATAATCTTAAAAAATAGAATACTTAATAAGAAGTATATTAACTAACTTTATAAAGCGTTTTATTAAGGAGCCTTATAATAAAATATAGTTAAAAACTATATTACTATCCTTTTCTCTCTTAATAAGTCCTAGCGCTTCCTATAAAGTAAAAATATTAATATTAAATTATATAATATTAAAACTATTTATAATTTACTTAATTAGCTTTTAGAAATACTAGTTAAGGTATTATCTAGCTAGCACCGGATTAAAGCGCTAAAAAGGTATAATTAAAAGTATAATAAAGAGGAGGCTAACTTATAATAGCCTTGCTAGCTTTATAATAAAAGTCTAAGCCTCGTACCTTATTAATTTCGTAACCTTACGCTAATAATAATATAAATTCTATATTAGGGAATATTAACTTAATATTATATTTTAATTAGCAAACTCTTTTAAAAAATAATAACTATAGCGATATCTAAGTATAGGTAATAGAGGCGGCCTCCTAAGATCCTAAAAGGTTTTAAAGCACCGCTTATAATATTAAAACTAAAATAAGACGCTGCCTCTTCCTAGAAGGCTAACTAAGCTTCCTATTATAATAACTCGCTACTATATAGCGTAACCCTATTTAGAAAAATTATATTACCGCCTAATACTTTACTACCTTAAGCAGAGGTATCTTTAGGATTATTACGTAAGATTCGATAATACGCTTTAGAGTTCCTAAAGTTCGCTACCCCCCCCCTAACCGCTATACCTTATCTCTAATATTATTATTTACTATAGTTTTAGTTTGCTGCCTTTTATTACGTTATATATAACCTCCGATACCTTTACTTTACCGCTTATTATCGCGTGATACCTAATAACTAGTATAAACTCGTAGCTACCCTTTATAATAATAATCCGCCTACTAAGATTAAAAAGCTTCTTTTCCTACCTTAAAAAGACGCTAAATTAGGTACCCTAACTACGAAATATAATAGTTCCCTACTTATCTAATTTACTAATAACGAATATAAATATATTTACTATAAGCTTATAAAAAGATATATTAAGATCCTTAACTTTACTTAAACTATAAACTTATCCTTAATAAAATATAAAGTACTTTATTAAGTAATAAAATATATAATAAGCTAGCTAAATAATACGCTTACTATTATTTTTAACTAATACGATAATTAGAAGCTATCCCTTTATAAAGACCTCCTCCCCGCCCTCCTATCTTTTAATACCGAACGCCTTAATAAAGCTAAATAAAGGCCTATTTTATTCCTATTATATTTCGATACTAAACTTATTAACGAGCGCCTAGCGATTATTCTCTAATATAAGTTACTTAACTTTATAATTTATAATCTTAAGGTATTAAAGTAGCTATATTAAACTAACTACCTTACGCTCCCTAAAGAGGGAATTAATACCGATAACTACGCCGCCTAATTTAGCGACTAGTTTTAGTATAGTCTGCTAGATATTATTCGCTAATATATCGGTCCTAACTTTCACCTTACTTAGTTACTAGCTATAAATACCGATACTAGTCCTTATAATAGCGGCAGAACTAAAACGTTTAATCTCGCTTAGGACCTTTATACTTACGTGTTAAGGCTCCCCTCTATTACCTAGGATAAACGCCTTCGTTATATCCTTAAGTTAGCTAAGTTCCCTAAGACCCTCGCTGCCCTCTTTATATAGTAATTTTCGCTATAATAATATACTACTTACTTATTATACTAAGTTCTCGAAACTAATAGCGGTAATAATCCTAATATTGAAAATATCGAAACCTAATACTTAAACGTACTTTTATTTATTACCGCTACTTAAGATTTAACTTACCCCTTAACTTTATTACCGCCTTTGCGAAAACGGGCTCCCCTAACTATAACGTAGCTATTTAAAATAAGTAGCTAACTACGTTTTAAGCCTCCCCCTAACGAAAATATTACTCTCCCCTTAAGTCCTATATATTCTTACGATAATATATATTAAAAATAAGGCACCGCTAGCGAAGATAATAGAAATATACGTTATAATTCTAATAGCTTACTTCCTCTATTACCCCTTCCTTATACTAAAGCTAATTCCCTTAATATTACCCTTAAGGGTAATATTATCCCGTCTATCCGCTATCTTTAACTTACTAATACCCCGCCGGCTATTAGTAAAATACCCTTAAAGCTAAGTTAAATAAGCTACCTTACGTAGTTTATATAGTAAGTAAGCCTTACTTTGCCTACTATAAGGATAAATAATTATACCGCTAGTAGACCGTAAAATATAACGCTAAAAAATAAGTTAAACTATTCTTTATAGTTTACTAATATAATATTTTCGCAGAGGCTAAAAGTAAATAATAGAAATAGTAAAGCACGCTAACTATATTTAGAGAGATTCTTTATTAAAAAAGTATAGTTTATATCGCCTACTATATTTTATTAATATTATAACTTTTTTCTTATAAACCTAACTACTATCTTATACTCTCTATAATATCTTAATATAATATTAATAATATTACCTAAGTATTAGGCTTTATATTCCCGGAAATAGTTTCTTAAAAAGATATTATAATTTACGCTCCCTATTACTATTTAAATCTATATACTTTTATAATAAAGTCTCTATAAACTACCTCGTTAAAGCACCTAATTTCCTTATATATAATATAATACTATATACTATCTCTTTCTACTATCTTATTATAATTATACCGCTAATATTATTCTTTTATTCTATCTTACCTATTCTATATAAAAAATAAAATAATATAAGTTTTAATTATTTATATAACTACTATATAGCTTTAGAGGAAATATAATAAAGAATATATAAGTATAGATAATATAAAGGATTTTTTATAAAGGGACTATAATAACGGGGCTTTAAATTTTCTTCACCCTTATATAATATTATAAGTTAATAAGGCTTAGTAATAAGCCCGCTTATAATATTAAATAAAATTATAATATAAATATAATATAAGTATTAAATTTAAATACTATATAGTAAAATAAAAAAAATATCTAGCTTGCTATTCTTCTTATAAAAGGACTAAATAATTAACATGTTTAACTTGCTTATTAATTACTCTCTCTCCCTTTATAAGTTATTACCTACCTACCTTCTTTATACGCCTTTAATACTTACGGTATATATACTCCTTTACTTAAAGTATATATTAAAATGCCCCCTACTTATAATTTTTATAATAACTAATACTATTCCTATAACGATAATAAAGACCGGCCTTAATCTCTTACTAAGCTAAGATATATTAATAACTTACTAGAATTTAAAAATAAATATACCCTTTTAGATAAGGAAACTACCCTTATCTAGCGCGGGTATACGATTAATTATACTTTTAGATCTTATAAATTTTCTAGTAATTATTTCTATTATATTATACTTAATTTAGGCTAATCCGAAACTAGCCTCTTAACTTTAAAAACTTACTAATTCTCCTAATTTTAATCCTACCGAAGCCCTCTCTCTCTTCTAAACCTACTATACTATTAATTACGAATACTCTTAGAACGGTTACTAGTCCTAACCCGCAAGCGTCGAAGATAATTACTATCTAACCTTTTATATAAATATAATTAGTATTATTAGTCTTCCCCTTCGAATTATTTTACGCTAAGGCGGATTTTTTAATAATATTACCTTTTTACCTTATAGCGTTAGTTCGCGCCTTACGCTTCTAAGTATATAATTAAACTGCTACTATTTACCTTTACTAACTATATATTTTATATCGTTATAGCGGGCTTACGAGAAACTTAGTTTATTATTATATACCTTATTAAACTTAAGATTAATAATTTCGATAAAGTAAACCTAGCCGCTAAGCCTCGAAACTTATTTAAAGTAACCTCCGCTAGTATAGTAATATATACTAACTATGCTAGCTACCTTATAAAATATATTAAGGGTATATTCGAAACCTTAAAACTTTATAGATCCGGTATTAAGCTTAGTTAGTAGCTTAATAAAACCTATTCGTAAACCTTATCCCTTACGAAGTAAGTTATATTTTAGTAAATTTTTATAGACTCTTAGCTTATATTCGCTTATAACTATTACGATAACGCTTTCTAGATAAAGAATAAGCTTGCTTTTTACGCTTATAACTATAGTATTAATATTTAAATTAATTTAAAACCTATCCCCTCCCCCTATACTACCCCGGACCCCGATAGTAATAATATTATCCCCGCCCTATACTTTTTTTCTAACCGCCTCCTTATACTTTCTAGCAGGCTTAACGCTAAGTATAACTTTTCTAAAATTACTTACGTCTCCTATACCCTTACTACTAATATATAATATTCCCCGTAAAAGTAAAGCGGGATACCTAACGCTTACTACTTTACGCTGCTATACCCCTCCGGCGATATTAATACTTTTAAAGTTAAACGCTTATACCTACTAGCTAACCGCACCCTCGTTACTTAATATTATAGCCGCTTTACTAACTTTACTTTCTACTTACTTACCTTTTATCCCTAATTTAGTAATTTCTTATCTCTAATATTACTTTATTTTTTATAAGATATATACTAAGATAACTATAGTAATAATACTAATTACGCGTATTACTTAAATATAATATTATTTAGCTTTTTTTAAAGCTACTTTAATATTAAGCGTTTTATCTATAGCCGCCTAAAAGACCTCTTAGTAGCGAAGGGTATCGGCACCGCTACGCTTACCCTCCTACTAGCTAAGGCGGCGAGATACGGCGTAGCTACTAATACTAAGTATAAGAGGCTCCTCGGCGCCCTCCGCGGCCGCGCTAACCTAATAAACCCTAAAATATCTATATTATTTACGCGCGAAAGGGAGCAGATCGAGGCCTCTATTAGACTCTAATCTTACGCTTTTTATATAAAATAAGTTATTATAATATAGACCCCGAAGCTAGCTATCGAATACCGTAACTTCGGTACTATCTTAAAGCTTATACTTAACCTAATTAATTTCTTCTTTTATAATAAATCCTCTTATATATTACCCCTCCGTAACTTCTAGCTTAACGTTTTCCCTAATATTCTCTCTACTTATAGCCGGATATTTAATTTCGTAATACGTAGTATAAATTCGCGCTTCCTTACCTCTCCTAATACTAAGCTTAATATTACTAACTCCGAGGCTATAGCTATTATTAACCGCCTCGGAAACTTTTATTTTACTAGCGACTTTAAGGTATTACTTACTAAAACCCTCGGCCTAATATTTATAATAGAAAGCTTAAAAAAGGGGGTATAGCTTTTTATTTCGCTAATAATACTTAATTTCGAGCGGACTCTTAATATAATAAATACTAGCTACCTCCGCTCTATTTTAGCTAATAAATAATTACCGCTCCTATACCTTCCTACGCTTAAGTTTTATTATAGCGTTTATATCTTTAGCACTTAATATAATAATATTAAGTTTAGTATCCTCGAGCGCGATCTTATTTCCTCCCCTTAAGATATTATAAACTTTGCTATAACTATAATTTAAGATTTTTAAGTCTTATAAATAGTTACGTTTATTACTTTTAAGTTCCGTAACTTTTTAAAAAATTAGTTATCTAAGGCTATCGAAACTAACTAGCTTAATAATACTAACTATACGTAGCGAAATTAGCGTATTACTACCTTTCTCGAATAGTAGCAGTTAAGCCGAAACCCCTTTATTATTCTATATCTCTACCCCCCCCCCCCCCCCCCTTTTAGCTCGCTAATACTATGCTAGGTAGCTCGAAGCCTTTACTAACCCTCTTAATAATAATAGTCCTACTACCTATAATAATATTAAAATAATAGAATATAAAGTACGTAGCGACTATATACTTTAGATTTATAAGGTATACTTTTTTACGAAAATCGCCGCCTCTCGTCCCTTTACTTTTAAATATTTTACTTAGTTCTTTTATTTTCGTAGCGCTATCTAATATACTTATAATAAGAATCTGCCCCCTAATACGTAAACTACTATACTTAACGCCGCCCTCGCCGCTAGCTATATCTAATAAACGCTTAGTACTTACTTTAGTTATCTAATAATAAGGCGTTTTTTTAAACTTATTAAACTTAATAAACCTTCTCTTATTACCTACGCTATTCCCGGTATACTAAAGCGTTAGGCTCTTAAAGTATAGGAAATAATTACTAGCTTAGCTCCTTATATTATTAACTTTAGTTACCCTATACCTTTTTATACTATACCGCCGCTAATTAAAAAAAGTTTTATAAGTTTAATTAGTAATAAATAGCTTAAAGACTTACGTATCTAATAATATTACGCTAAAGCTTATAACTTTCTCTAAAGCCTTCTCCCTAATCTTATATATAACCTCCTCCTAATATAGGCGCTAACTATTACCGCGTTATTAGAAACTCCTCGGGCGCTTAATAACGCTCTTAGGTTTACTACTTTCCCCGCTAAAAAGAACTCTAAGTAGTTAGTAATTATAATTATTCTCCGTGCACTTTAGTATATATATCTAAAACGATTTCCCCTTAGATAAGATAGTATATTATTTATTATAGATATATATAGAAAAATTAGTAAGATATAATTATTCTTTTATATACCTTACTCCCTTTTTACTTTACTTTATTCTAACTTATCTAATATATAAAATATAAAGGCGTAAATATTTATATACTTAAGTAATTAGGACTTATTACTATTCGTAGCGATAAAAAAACTCCTTAAGGCTATTAAATCCGCGTCTCCGATAAAAAAACGCTTTACTAACTACGCTTAGAACTATATTCTTTACTTAAGTAACCCTAAGCTTTTCTAATAAAGGTTTTTAAAACTAATAATATAGTTTAGCTTTATCGCTATTAGTTTATAATATATAATAAACCCCTATCTTTATAATACTAATTTATAAAAGTTTCTAAGATATAAAAAAAAAGCTAAGTAAATAATTTAATTAATATTTATAAAAGCTCCTAATAATATCTTATATATAATTAGCTAAAAGTAACTTTTATATATTTTACGAATCCCGCGCTTATAGCGACGCGGATACGGACTTTTTATTCTTATATTATAAGTAAACTCCGCTCTTTTTATTACCCCGTAGCGATAGCTTTAAGCCGCGCTTAGAGCGACTCCGGGGGGGAGGGTAACGTTATATAGGTCGATCGTAACCGCGAAAATTTTTTACCTAGAATATAGCTTTACTCTAAATCGTAATAAACTCGGACTTAAAAGTTTACCGCACCTCTTACCTTATTAAAAGCTAAAGCGAGTATTAGTAAGATTATTTCGAGGGACGCCTTAGTCTCCGTATAAGTAATTATCGAATAATTAGCGGAGTCCGAGAGGGTCCGGGGAGGCGCCCCCCCTACTCCGACTCCGTTAATTAGTAGTATTTCCTCGGCCGTTACGGCCGCGGTTTCCTCTTTTTTCTATAGCTCTAGGGGGAGCGGAACTCCTATAATATAAGCTATAATTACGGCTAGAGCGCCGGAGAAAACTATTAAAAAATAAGTTCCTAGGCGATATAAGCGTTAGCTTATAATTTGCTCTAACTTTATCGCTATTTTACTCTAAGTCTAAAGCTTTAAAGTAACTATAATAAGTATTAACCGCGAACTTTATAAGTAAGGCTAAGCCCTTATAGTAAGGAAACTACTTAGTAGCGATATTATAGTAATATTCTAAAATACTATTTATAAGCTTTAGTCCGATCTAGGGTAGCTTCGTGCCGCCTTTAGAGAAAAGGCACGCTTAACCGGTAGAGGTTATACTCTTATTATAAAAAAGGTGCTAGCGCGGGCCTTATAATAAGGCGGTAAGGAAGCCTTCTAAAAGGAGATCGAGTTATCGAATAAAGTTTTAGTAATATAACTATATATAAAAAGATACTATTTAGGAACTTAGCGGAGTTTTCTTATAATTATTATTAATAATATAATAAACGTAAACTAGATTTATAATAGGGGTATAATAGTATAAGCGGAGATTTTTAACGTAGAACCTTATAAGCTAAAAGTCTAACCTTAGTAATATTTTAAGTATTATTAGCTTAAATATATCGCTAAATACTATATAGCGAAGCTATAATATAGCCGGTACTCCGCCTCCTTATACGCGGAGGGTAAATTAGCTTACCTTATAGCGTACGGAAAGAGACTACACTATTACCCTCTCTATTAGGGGACTTACCCCGGGTAGAGTTAACTTTACCTTAAAATAAGAGCGGCGTAGGACCGGGTAAAAGATATTTATATTTTCTAACCTTAGAGATTTACGGATTAGAACTCTATATATACCGCCCCTCCTCCCCCTCCGGCGCTAACCGGAGTCTAATAGTAGCTAGGGCGGAAACGCTAAAGGGCGAATATAGTAGCTCCGCCTTTAACCCCCTCTCCGAACTTATCCGTAACTCCGCCGTAATAATTAGGCCGCCTTTTAAAATTAGCTATTATAGGGTTTATTACAGGCTAGTAGAACTTTTATACGTTTCTTAATCGCGTTAATAAAGCCTTAATTAAATAGATTATTTAGGACGCTATAATTAAGCGCGGAGATTTAGTTTATAGCGATAACGACGCTTAGGAAGATAAGTAGCCGTATAGACTCCGTACCGGACTTAGCTTACGCGTACTCTTATTACCGCGGACTCCGCTCCGGAGGATATATCGGCTTCCTAATTACTTATTATTACTAAACTTATCTAAAATATAAAGTGCCGGGTACGAACTTAGTCCGGCCCTAAACTAAAGTAACGCTTAAGGGAAAGGTTTTACTCCGAGTTTTCCGGTTTTTCCTACTCTTAAAATATATATAGGATAGTTCTAAGCTATATATTAAGCATACTAGCGTATAAATATTATTATTATTATATATAATTAGCGTTTATTTCTTCTTACGCTAGCTTATTACTATTAATAAAATAATTTTACTTTTTTATAATCTAACTTTACCTCTTCTCTTCTTCTATATCGTAATTTATATATCTTTATATACCTCTTTTATAATCTATTAAATATTCCTTATTATAAGAATACTTATCTAAATATATTACTTACGATATAAATATATATATATATAAATATATAATATATAAAATATAAATCTAAGCGAAATAATAATTATAAATTACCTTTTCTAATATTAACTACTTATTAATATTATCTTATCTAATATAATATATAAACTAGCCCTTTTTTCTACTATTAGCTTATTATATATATACTTATTATCCTTTTTATTTTTTTAAGAAAAAAACCTATATATTGCTTGTTATATCTAAATATTATCTTATATTATACTTTAAGTGTTTTAAATTTCCTATTTATATCTTATACTAACTGTTTATTTAAGAAGAATAAAATCACCTAACTATAAAATATATAGCTTTATAAAAGAAGGAAATGTAAAAAAAAAAAAATCTATATATTTATCTAATTCTATCTTATTTATTAAATTCCTTAAGCTAAAAAGATAAAATTACTTAGAGTATAAGCTATATATATAACTAAGTCCCTTATACTTATAATAACTAACGTTATTTATAAGATAATCTTACGCCCTTCCTTGTCTCCTTTATACTTAAGAAGATTCTCTTTATTTTAACTTCTTTTTAAAAAGATAATAGTTTATTTTACTCCCTTTTTTTAAGCACTCTTTAGATATAAAATACTTATCTATTAATTTTTTTCTAATAAATTAAAACGGCCTAATTAACTTATACTACCTTAATAGATATTAATTAACTTTTATTACTTTAATAAACTTTTAGTATTATATTACTATTTCTAACTTATACGCTTTAGCAGACCTAAACTTACTCCTTTTATACCGTTTTCCCTACTAGCCCTTTATTTATTTTTTATAAGTGCTAGTTACCTTATTAAAATATAAAAATAGATACTTTTTAAAACCTACCCCTCTACTACCTAATAAATTTACGCTTTTAAATATAGGAAGTAATCTTATCCCCTTAGGCCTTATATTAATATTAAAATCGTTATATATATATATATATATATTTAAAAAAAAATCCTAGCTAATATATTATATTCTAAAAATATATAAATATTAAGTTATAAAATATAATATATAATCTTATCTAACCTTAAACTTAACTATATAAGTATTATAAACTAATTACGCCTTAGAAACTAGCTTTATATTCTCCGCGTTTTGCTAATACTAAGCTAATATAGTAATTATAATTATAAAACTATTATATTAGTTTATATATATATATTATCCTAAGTTCTAATTATATTTATATATAAGCGGTATATACTATATGCTATAAAGAAGTAAAGTAGAAAGATATTATATACTTAAATAAACTATATATATATAAACTACCTTTTTTCCTACTATCTTTATTTTACTTTTTCTCCGTTAAGCTTCTCTTTACTAAGTAACTATCTTTTACCTTTCTAAGACCCCCCCCCCCTAAAAGCTATTACTTAGTTTATTACTATTAACTAATAAAAATAGAAAAAAAAAAGAAAAAAAAAGAATAAAAAAAATATATTTATAAAAATACTTAAGGAATTTAATATATAGGGAGGATATAATAAAGACGGTATAGTTTTTATATTATATAACTTAGTCTTTTTAAATAAGCTAATACTTATAACTTTTACTAATAACTCTTCCGAGTTTTATTCCCGCTATAAGATTAAGTATCTTAATTTGCTAGCTAAGCTTTTATATATATATAGCTATCTATCCCCTTTAAATATTAGATCTAACTTACCTCTCCCTCTTTGCGAAAATAAGCTACTACTTCTAGGAAATAACCGAATCTAAAGCTTTTAACTCTACTACTATATATAGACTTTTTTAAGAAAAATATAATATCGACTATAAGGAAAATACCTCGGATCTACTATTAGATAACTCCGAAACTAAAAACGAATTTTCGCTTAGTATAATATCTATTATTAGTTCCTATCTTAAACCTATTATTATCTTACCGGCCGCTTAAATCCTTATACTTTAAAACTATATTTAGATTTTATTATTTAACTAATAAATATAATACGATATTAAATACGCTAGTAAAATACTACCTTTTAATATATATAACTATATATTCTATATTACTAACTTATCCTCCTTTAACGCCTAGTTTATAGTCCTCTACCTAAGTAAATTTTATAACTAAAATACTTAATATTAGCACTGCTAATAATACCCTCTACCCCCTAGCTTACTTAAGCTATACTATATTATCCTCCTATCTCGGTATATTTAGTATATTTTTACGCTTTTCTTACCTTCCTAATCTCTCCCTAACCTTACTAGCTTATTAATAGATATAAATATATATTATTAGATTTCCTACCGAGACTAGTTTATATTTTAAGTCCTCTTTATACGATATTAGGAAACGTTTACTAGCGCGTATACTTATAATACCTTCTAGAATAAAAACTCGCCCGCCTTTTATATATATAATATTAGCTTCGATATAAAACTTAATCTTAGCTATTACCCGCCTTATCTTACTCCCTATTCTTATTTCCCCCTTATAGTAAATACTACTATATAACTTTTATTAGTTACCCTTAATATATCTTAAAATATTACTTAGTTATTTAAAAAAGGGAATCTTCGTAATACGCGTAAAGATAACTTTTCCGATATTTACTCTTATTACGGTAACTCTAATAATAACTTTCCTAATACTAATTATTATAATAACGATGCTAATAATACCGATAATATAAATACGAAGGATAGAAATAAGAAACTCTTTACTAGCTACTTTAACTAATTTCTTCGGTATTTATAAGCTAAATATAATCTTTTCTATATCGAATAACTCTCCTACGCCCTCGCTATTAATATTAGCTATTCCCCCCCTTAGCTTAAAGATAATTCTAACCCCCCTCGCCGGTCTAATAACCTATTTAACGAATCGCTATCCCCTCCCTTTAGGTATCGAGACGATCCCCCCTCGCTTTGCGAATCTAACTACGCTTCTAATAAGGCGCTACCCTTTAACTCTCCGTAAAAATACTATTTACTAGCCGATTTTAAGAGTTTTAGCAGGGGGTTAGTAAGCTCCGATAACTTTATATTTTACCCCCTCGCTTTCTACTTACGCTATAAGAACTTATTATTAATAGGCCCCTCCTCGTTTCTTAAAAAACGTTATTATATTATATATTATAATAAAAGTATTTATAATTATAACCCTTCCGATAGTTTATATTATAACGCCGCGGCGGAAAAATATTTACTTTTTTTTAGCCCCTTTTATAGCCCCTTTACTACCGGCCGTTCCCCTATTACGAAACCTAGTTATCTTTTAATAATAATAAGCTTTCTTATAATAGCTTTTATACTCTTATTAGTTAAGGCGGAACCTTATATAATAAAGTAGCGTAGCCTCGTAAAAGCTATTACCCCCCCTTTTACTAATAGCGCTTAGAACCCTAACTTAATTTACTTATTCCTTTATAAGCGCTAATATATTTACTTAGCTATCCGTAACTCTTTATTTACCTTTTATATAAAGTAAGTTATAACTATATAAGTTTCGGAAATCCTTAAGTAATATTATAACTTTTTCGTTCTTTTTAACTTACTCTTATAGCTTATTATTTTCTTTTTCCGTAACCTGCGTAAATATCTCTACCTTTTATATAAGTTCGAACTCTTTAGTTTCCTTAATATCCTTAGTTACTTCGCTATAGTTTTTTATTACGCTACCGACGCTATTACGTAATACTTAGCTTTACCTCCTAGCCCCGCTCCTAATAACGACTCTAGTCTCGCTAACTGCGAAGTTATAGCTCTCTTTAATTATCTAAATAAGTATTACTTTATTAGCGAACTTAACCTCCTCTTACCCTCTTTTTTAAGCGTCTTAATATTATAGCTAATATATAAAAATACGCTTAGCTATTAATTTCGCGTAATATACTTAACTTTAGTAATCCCTTATTTAATATAAGAACCTGCTCTTAGCCCCTTATTATATTTTAACGGCTAGTTCTTTTATATATCCCCTTAATTAGCTATTATTATAACTTTATTCTTATTATTAAGAGGTATATCTATTCTTAGGTTACGTTTTTTAATAGCCTTAATATTACCTAAGTAAAATATATAAAATATTTCCTAAGTTATATTTTTTAATATTCTTAGATTTTATAAATAAAAGCTTTTATCTTTTACTAAGTTTAGTAATAAGTTAATATTTTAGCGCTTATAGTTTTTAATAACGTAACTAATAGAAGTTCCGCTATCTTTTTATAAAATATTATATTTATTTTTAAGATATAAGAATAGTCCTCTAATCCCTTTTCCGCCGCGTTAGTTTATTATTATATAACCCCCTCCCTTATCCTCTATACTATACTCTTAATATAATAAAAAAGTTACTTAAGAAACTTTACTAATACGCCTATACTACTCCTTTCTTACTCTTATATAAATAGTTTACTAGCTATATTAAGGATATTATATAAGTATATTATAATCTTACTAATATCGCTAGCTTAACGCTTTTATCTAAGTATATTATTTAGTATTTTATATTATATATACTTATTTATTATATAAATAAGGTAAATATTAATTATAAGAATTAAGTTTATTTACTTACTATTACTATAATAGAAAAGTTAATAAATTAAATATTAAGCTCTTTTAATAGTTACCTCTTTATTAGCTATATCCGCCGCTTTTAACTAAATTATATTACTTTTACTTATATCGCCTTTACGCTACTTAGTTTCCTAAGGCGGTTAGCTTTTAAGGCCTAGTAAGCTATCTCCCTTTTTATAAATATATAAGGCTTACTTATTTATTCTTTTTAATTTAGCCTTACCCCCCCTTTCTCCGCTATCTCTCCTTTTCTTAAATAAAGCTTTATAAACCTTCTCCTCCTTTACTTAATATAGTTAACCGATATTTATAAATATTACCGATATACGTTATCTATAATTTAAAACGCCGGCTTTTACTAGAAACTAAATATTATTATTATACTTATTTTTACTATTACTATTACTTTAAGTATATTATATTTTAATATTAACTAAGGCTATTTCGCGGTTTCGGAAAAGAAGATAAATTTACGATATTTATTAATTTACTTTATATTATAAATACTCTAATTTTTATTTCCTAATTAGTTCCCTTTAAAAAAATATATAAATAATATAATATTAGTTAGTAAAATAATAAAGAAAATTAGTAATACTAATTACCTTACCTTATTAGTATTTTATATTATTATATTTTTTTCTACCTTATTAATATTCCGGTTTTTAGAATATAAATATATTAACTTCTATACGCTTATTAAGCTTTGCTTACTTAAGTTTACCTCTTTATGTAAGTACCCGCGCTATACCGAATATACTCTTCCCCTTAGAGATTATCTATATACTAAGTATAAAGCTTTACTTACTATATAACGCTATAGCCCCGAGTAATATTTATAAACTATTTTCGATAATTTAAGCGCCGAAGTAAATATAAGGGAAAATAGGATAGTTAAAAGAGAATATTAGCGCTAAGAGGTAATATATAATTCTAATATATTATAAAAAAAGTAGGAATTATATATTTTATATATAAAGTATAAAAAACTTATAATTTTATAGCTTAACTATAGTTAGTTATAAATATAAAATACTATATAGAAATTTAATATTATATAAGCTTCTAAGAATTCGAAGATAACTAATAAAAGAATATTATATTTAACTTAATAACCTTATATTATACTATTACGAGCTAAGCTATAATATATTATAAAATATAAAGTTAGCCTTAACTTATAATATATTACTCGCGTTTATATATATATATTTTATAATATAAACTTTAATACTTTTTGCTCCTATTAACCTTACTATATATAGTCTAGTTTATAACTTTTATATAGATTATTAATTATATAATATAAAACTCGAAACGTAAGATATTAATATCTTTTATAATATTTTCCGTATAAGCTTTTACCGTTTACGAAGAAGGCCGTATAAACTAGTAGCTGCTACCGATTTACTAGAAAATAGTAGCGCTAGGAAAAGATAAAAATATCTTTTTAAAAGTTATACGTATATTATTAAATAGTTAAAAATAACTTTTAAAGTTTCGAAAGCTTTTATAAACTAGAGTTATAATAGCAGCTATATAAAGATAGCGGCTACTATCTAAGTAAATAGTATAACTTAGTTTTCCTTTATAAATAAAATAGGTAAATAAAATATTTAGCTTTTAAGCTTATTCCTATATTTATTTATAAGTTACTAATTATAATTCAAGTTTAAGATATAACTTATAGCTAAAACTTTACTAAACGGAATTATAGCTTTGCTTAAACTTTATACTTTTATATAATAAACTACTTACTAGCTTTACTAATCCTTTATATAAACTAATACTTAAAATAGTTCCCTCTTACTAAAATATATAAGAGAAGGCTAGAGACTAAATAGACTATTTAATAAAGCCTTTAGGATACCGAAATCCTACTTAGTCTTTTACTTACTATCTTAAGCTATATAATAATATATATATAATAAATCGATTATTTTTTATAATTAGATTTTTCTCCTTAAGTTATTTCTAAAACTTAAGTTTTTACCTTATATTATACCCGCTATCTTAATATTACCTTCTTTACTATATCTATCCCTTAAGAAGCAAACCCTAAAAAATAGCTAGATTATTTAATATATGCTTAAAAAATTCGAAAACTTCCTCTTAGCTATTTAGCTATCTTAGCGCTAATATACCTCGATATATATTTTACTATCCTAAATTCTATAGCTATTATACTTAGAAGAAGTTAACTACTATTCCTTATATTTATTTATTTTCCCTAATAATAGCGTATAATATAGCTATATACCTCCCGTAACCCTTCGCCGTATATATCTAAACCCGTTTATAAATATTTTATATTCTATCTATTACGATTATAAGTCCGATATTTCTCTTAGCTTAGAAGCTTAGAATATCTTATCGCTCCTTATACTTATTACTTAAATTTTTAAAATACCTACCTTACCCGAATATTACGTAATTAATAATAATAGCGAAAATATATATCTTCCTTATACTCTTATTAATAAGCTTAGAAGATAATTAGATAGCTTAAAAATAATAAAAAAGTTAAATCTCTAAGGAATAAATTAAGTAATAAAAAGCTTCTTTCCTTCCTAAATTATAAGGTTCGTATAGTATATAATATTACTTTAAACTTTCCTACTTTTATTTACGCTACTATTAGATCTTTTCTAATAGTTTAATAGTTACTAAATAAGCTAGCATATATTACTCTAAACCTAATTACCGGGGCCTTTATACCTATCTTATTATCTTAATATTCCCTCTTATAAACTCGAAAAATATCTATAAATATTATACTTACCGGTACCTAAGATAGAGTTATCTTGCCGGGCGGTAGTAACTTACAAGTTATTATTCGTAGCTCGTAAGCTTATATAGTAGAAAGGTTACCCTCCTTTCTTTTCCGTATAAGAGAAAATTTCTTCCCTTTTTATCCTCCGTAAAAATAATAGTAACTTTAAAATACTATTATTACTATTATTATTAGTATTAGTACTATTAGCGGTAGTAGTTTCGTCGCACGAAGAATAAAAATAAGTAGAAGTAAAATAATAATAACGATAAGGGGGGGAAAAAAAAAATATCTATTATTACTATACTTAGTCGCTTACCCCTCTCTAATAAGCTTATTATTATTACTCTTAGCTTAAACGATAAAGTTAGGGCTAAATTTCTTTAAGCTACTATCTCTATATATATCTCCTTTATATAATATATTTTAATAAATATCTACTAATTATATAATAAGATAAGGAATATCTTTACCTTTTTAAGATATTATACGATATTACTTTTCGCCTATACTTAAGCGAGACCCCTATTAAGCTTATCGCTAAGGTAGTCCGTTATCTATCTTACTATTAGGCGATTATTATCTAAGCTACTAGTTAGTTCCCTGCTTAGGGGCCTTATAGTTATTAATACCTCCGATAAGGGAGTATTCCCTTTTTTAGCTGCTAGCATATACGCGGCTACTAAAAGGGCGCGTATATATCGTATATTTAAGACTCTTACGGGAGAGCGTGCGATTATTATTATACCTAAGATAATAACGATAATAATATAAATAAAGATAAAGATAATAATAAAAACGTAGATAATAACGAAGATAATAAAGATAAAGAAAATAATAATAAAAAGGAGGACGATAATAGTAAGTATAAGGAGGATAATAATAATAATAATAATAATAATAATAATAATAATAATAATAAGCCTCTCGCCCCTCCTTAAGTATACTGCTATTATTATATACCGGCGCTTACGTTACTAACTACGTTATTAGATAATTAATAAGGGCGGGAGGCGGCGCTAATATTTAATTTATAGAAATTATTTTTATAAGCGCTCGCGGTAGGATTACTTCGGTAACTGCTTCTATCCTAACTATTATCTTATTTATCTTAACTAGTCGTCTAAGAGCGTCGTTATAACCCTTCTTTATTATAGCTTTAGCCGGATTATTTTTTTCCTATTAATCTAAAATATCGCGGTAATTTTCTTCCTTTTATATAATTTACGTAAGCTTATTATATCGATTATAAGCCTCTTCTATCTTATATTACCTAAGTTAATAAGGTAGCTAGAGCGATTATTACTCCGTATAAGGCTTTAGATAGACTCTAGCAGCTATAAGCTTTTTATAATCTTCTTAACCGCGGTATTAAAAGCGATACTATTATTAACTATTTATATAATATTATATAGTTCGCCCGTAAGTATACTTCCTATTACTATCTTATACTTCCTTAAGAACTAGAGCTTAATATTACCGTAGATAGAGACTTCGGTCTCTATATAAGCTATCTCCTTACTTAAAATAATAACGAATCCTATCTACTAATATAAGTTCTTATTATCTATAAACTAGCCCTTGCTAAATATCTAAAGCTTTATATAAAGGGGGTTAAGAGGGATAGAGCCTAGTATTTAATCGGACTTCCTTATATACTATCGTACGCGGTTATTTAAGGCGTTAAGTTCTCCTTTTTTAAGGTCTAGACTTAAGTAGCGGCTAAGAGGTTGTCTTTACTTCGGGCTAGCAAATAGATAAGATTTACGCGTCTCGCTTATATTACGAAAAATATACTTATAGCGCGTCCTACTTAGCTAGGCTAATAATCTATAATACTTATACCCGTCCCTTCTATTTTAAGGTAATACTATTACCCTTAAAGTAAACTTATTTATAGTTAAATTCTATAAGCGCTTTTAACCTTTACTAATAATTAAGAAGTTTACGGGCGATAATATCGTAAAGCTATCTATAATACTCCTTACGATAAGTATCGGCGATAAAAACTTAACTACTTTATTATATAGCCTGCTATGCGAAAATATTTACCTTATAAATTAATATAAAAAAGCACTTAAGAGGACGAATTTTATAGCTTTTTTAATAGCGCCCTCCTCTTTATACGATAATTTATTAATATTATTATTATATTCTTTATATTTAAGGAGGCACGTGTCGAATTTATCTTTCTTATAATTTATTAACTAGTAATCTTCTTCTTATAGATAAAGTAGCGCTTCTTTATATAAGGAAACGTGCGATATTCGTCGAAGTAAACTTACTTAAGTTTCCCTATATTAAAATTCTATAAGAGTAATTTATACGGTAACTAGGGAATCCGCTTAATTAATTCCCTTTATTTATAGTAATATTATAATATATATACTTATACGAGGAATAGAAAAAAAGAATAAAAAAAATAAAAAAAAAATAAACTTTATAAGAGGATATTTAGTTAATAAGTAACGAGTATTATCTACTACGCTACGGCACGCTCTCGTTATTATAGCGTAAACTTTAGCTGCTACTTCGCTAAGGGTATTTTATATAAGTTATATCTTCCCGATAAGTTCTTCGAGGACTTTAAGTATTAATTTCTTAAGGAATTTTCCTTATTTTATAGTAGACCTTATACCGGTCTATCTTATTTAGTATTCTGTATAATTCTTTACTATATTAAGATATAAATTAGCTATTAACTAGATCTCGTCCTAAGTTTTATTAGGTTTTATATAATAGAGGTAGTATAATTACGCGGGCCCTTTAAGGATATCTAAAAAGATAGCATAATACTAATTTTCTGCTTATACTAATCTTTTAGCAGTATAATATAAATAGCTTAGCTTTAATATATAGATATTATATAGTTACCTTAAATAGTTTTAGTCCTTTTACTATCTCTTACTAAAAGCTATAACTTTCTTATACGTAATTAGCCTATCTTAGACTTATTATACGCGGCGTAATATAAAAGCTAGGCTTATAGGGATTATTATAAGGGCTATTAATAGTTCTAGTATCGGCGTCGCTTTATACGAAGTTATATAGGTATAGGTCTTCGCGCTTTAATATAATAATTTCTCCTAGTACTTAGATATATTAAGGAACTTATTAATTAGATATTATAAGTATTTTAACGCTAACTTTATTATTTATATTATTCTTTTATTTAATCTTAGTATTCTTATTCCTTTTTATCGAAATTACTTTAAATAAATATATATTTTTTTTCTATATAATGCTTAAAGTAGCCCTTAAGTATAAATAGAGATAAAAAAAAAATCACTTCTTTTACTTTTATTATTAACGCGTTTATAACCGATAACTTCGTTAGGATTAAAGGAGTAGTATATTCGCCGCCGCGCGTCTATTAGTTATACTAGCTTTTCTTATTCTTATTATTAATATAGTTATTATTAATATTTACTACTATAGTCCTTAATAATTATTACCGCGTTAATAGTAAGAATAATAAAGGCTAGTATATTTAATAGACCCGCGGCGGCGAATATACCACTCCTTCGCTCCCGATAATATTATCTATTATAACCGCGTTAATTATAATAATAGCCCTCCTTCGGTAATAGTTAAGCGTCTCGAAATCTCGGTCTCTTTTAAGCTAAATAGTTAGTTTAAATCTAGCGTAAGGTACTAGTATTTTTACTATAAAGCCTAGACTAGGTTATACCTTTAAAATATACTTATTTTAACTAAGCTAGGGCGACTAATAGTTTTAAATAGTCTCTAGCCGGTACTATTAATTTTATTAAAACTACTACTTACTAGAACTAATCTTATACTTATAAGTTTACTATAACTATTTATATTATTAATCTAAAAACTAATTTATAAATTATAACGGCGCTAAGTAAGCGTCTAAGAATAATAGAGCCGGAGCTTTTTTATAGGGAATTATACCTTAGGTATTTATCTAATAGATATAGCACTACCTAGCACTAATTTATAAACTATTTTCGTTATAAATATCTCTTACTTATATAATTAAGCTAACTGCCTTTTCGGCGAATAAGAAACTTACTCTTCTTATTTCGTATCGCCTAAGCTATAAAATACTAGCTAATATAAACTATAGCCTCTCGCTACTAACTAGCTAACTATTATAATATAATATATTTTTACTTTTCTATAAATACTATCTTATAACTAGCTTATAGTTATTCCTAAAAGCGTAAGTATAGATAACTTATAATAAAGTCCTTTCTAAAAGCGATATCTAAAGCTTATACTATACTTAGCGCTTAATATATTTTTTATAATTTATTATTATTTCGGTTATTACCTATTTACTTTTAGATATCTTATCGGGTCTAGTTTTTTTTATAAGGGGGGGGGGGGGGGCAAGCCGGCGAACACCCCCCCCCCCGGAACTCTCACTCATGA